>CAJNIZ010003036.1:5683-19189 GCA_905231905.1 Symbiodinium pilosum | reverse complement strand
CAAATTTTCGCAAAAATCGCAAATTTTCGCAAAAATCGGCAAATTTTCGCAAACATCTGTAAATTTTTGATTTTCGAATTTTCGGGATCCCGGCCCACAAGCCAATTCAAAAATCCAAAAATTTTCGAATTTTCGCATATGCCCCCCAAACCAAATCGCGTAAATTTCGCTCATCGTTTCGTTGTCACATCAGGGTTTAGGGTTTAGGTTTTTAGGATTTAGGGTCTAGCATTTAGGACATGGGGTTTCTGACTTGGGGTTTAGGATTAAGTCAGGATTTAGGGTTGAGGATTTAGGGCTGAGGATTTGGGGTTTCTGGACCCTCTTTAGACGACAGCAGTCTACATGCCCGCGGTGTTTGGAATGGGCTTTAGCTTTTGCAGAAACAGTCCCATACTCACTGTGCCACTCCCCTTTCCCTTCACCCTAAACCCTAAGCAGTAAGCCAGCCAATGCAAGGGTCATGGCCGGTGCTTATTTCGCCGCCACCTGCACTGTGAAGCTTGGCGGTGAACTTTTGGCCTGTGGGGTTTAGGGTTTAGGGTCGGGGTCCAGGGTTGAGGGTTCAGGGCGTACTCTTCGGACGGAAGGAATGGAACTCAGGTATTCTTGTGTGAGATGATAGTACAAGCAATGTAGGGAGAGCGGCCTCAGGTTTAGGATTTTGAGACCTTGATTCTCAAGCGTACTACAGTAGCTTCCGTGTAGGGTGGGAGGGGAGGGGCGTGAGGGGCGCAGGTCCAAGCTTGAAATCCTGGAATTTCGGGACAGTCCGGCTGGACTGGGCCGCCCACCAAAGGAAGGGTGGGGGTTTTTGCCACGGGTGGGGTCAGCAAAAGGGGAGAAAGGGTTTAGGGTGATTATGGTTCTACTTCTCTTGCATAAACATGGCATTGGGTACCTCAAGTAGACGTCAAGGTGATATTGGCAATTGATTATGCCTCTATATTGGATTCGAACACGCTGTTGCCATATTGGCACAGGAGCCTTAGGGACATTCGTTCGTTTCAGAAATCTGGCTCAGCAAGATATGGGGCTTCCGAAATTAGGGGTCCTTTTTGGGGTGTCCTTATAAGAAGGACTATAGTTTATAGTGTATAGTATTTTGGGATGAGGCGCGAGGTCAAGCCGGATTCGTTGAAACGGTGGATGTCAGTGCCGGAGCTTAATAAAGTTTAGCAGTTTAGCAAATTTTCCCCAGTAATTCCATCCCCGCCCTCGGCCCAATGTCAACCTCGCCCATCTGATCATACAAATCTCGCTGCGAAAAGGAGACAATTTGTTGGCGTCATTGTTGTTGTTGTTGTTGTGGTGGTGGTGGTGGTGGTGGTGGTGGTGGTGGTAAGCGGTAGTAGTTTCGATTTTCTTGTCCATTATCCCTAGAATACCCCAATATACTACACTTGTTTCCCTTTTCTTTTCCATTATCCCAACCCTAAACCCTAAACCCTAAACCCTATAGTAGTTTCCCTTTTCTTCTCCATCATCCCTATATTACTCCAGCATTGGTCCGGCAGAGGTGGAGGTGACGTGGATGTGATGGTTGCCATGACAATAGCAAGTTCAACAGCTGTAGCTTTGGTAGTAGCAGTAGGGTTTAGGGTTTAGGTTTTAGGGTTTATGTAGTAGCAGCAAAACCGCCAGCTACAAGACCTGACATTGAATCCTGTATTGCAGCTGGTCTCTCCAAAGATTCCCAGGAACGTTCTGGTGACATCAATACCTGCCGCGGCCTTAGAACGATTCGAGGATGTCACAAAATCCAAGTACTAAAGTCCTCTTCTTGGGCTTGTTATGGAAAGGAACCTTTTTTTTCTGTGGGATCAATCTGTTGTTTATAAGTAGCCGTAAACCCTAATCCAAAATCCTAAAACCCTTCTGTTAAGGTTGTAAGGGTTGGGGTTGGCTTCTCAGCTTCTGGAGTTGCGTGTAGAGGGCAATCGTATGAGCTCAGTCCCGAGAAGTTTGACATTCTAGTTGTTAGCGTGTAGGGTGTAGGGATTAATGTGGGGTCCTTCTTTGGCGGTCCAGTTAATACATAAGGCTCTTGTGTTTTGGGTAGAGGGTCTAGTGTTTGGGTCTAGGGTTTTGATTTCGGGTTTTTGAGTTGTAGGCCCCAGGGAAGTCGAAAACACCCAAAGAGCCTTCCACCCCCAAACCCTAAACCCTAATCCCTAAACCCTACACCTTACTCCCTACACCCTAACCCCTGACCCCTAAACCTTAATCCCTAAACCTTGAGCCCTCAACCCTAATCCCTAAACCCTAAGCCTGGGGACTCTGCAAGCTTCCCCCTGTGCCTCCACCACGCACACCCCCAAAGCAAAGGGATCCCTTTTACCTAAACTGTGTCACTCTCCAGGCTGGGAGTCTTGAACGGTCGAGCGTTTAGTGAGTGTTTAGGGTTTGAGAAGTTCAGGGTTCAGGGTTCAGGGTTTAGGGATTAGGGTTTAGGGAATAGGGATTAGGGTTTAGGGACCCCCAACCTTAAACCTTAGACCACTAAACCCTTTCACATGGAGCCTTGAAGAAAAACCCAGACAAAGCCGCTACATAAGCCTGAACCCCATGAGGCAGAAGCTCCAACCCAGCCAACCAGCCTCTTGAACGCTGAGACTTTGTTGATCTTGGTGCTGGCCGTTGTTCCGAACAACCCAAACCTCATGATATGTGTCCAGACAGGCCGTTACCGAGCATGTAAAGTTTCCAAAGCTATTAATGTCTTTGGGTTCAGGGTCTGAACGAAACAATGCTCGGAGTTCAGGGCTTGTGAAGGCAGTTGTTCAACCCACCGTAGGGCCCCTTTTGAACGTTGGCGTGTTAGCTTGATTGGGGTCTTCTGCTATGACCATTATAAGATAGCAGTGTCCATTTTCATTTTCTTTTCCATCTTCAAATTTACATTTTTCATTTTCTTCTTCGGTTTCCCTGTGTGTTTAAGGGTGAGGGCGTGGGATTCGGGTCTTGAGGATGACCCGCCCCCCCCACCAAACGGGTACGCGAGCTACTGTCAATGTTAGGCTTACTACGGGACCCTTATCAGTGGACATGGGGTGATGTATTTTTTTAGTATAGTCGCTAAGATAGTCCCCCATAAGCAACCATGGGAAGCTGATGAAGCTTAAAGATCATCAGTCCTTTCATTTGTTTTTAGCCGCTAGCAGATCCGATGTTAGGGGGGTGTTGGCTGGCCGTGTGGAACTCAATGCATCACAGGCTTCCAAGCTTGTGGTATAAGTGGTTTTGTTTTGGAACAGGGCCAGGCCCAAGACCGTAAACTCCCAAACTGTAAGCCAGAAGTCTAAAATCTTAACTTAAGACTGGTCCCTAGGATTGAGACCCCAAACACGAAATCCTAAACACTAGATCCTACAACCTATCCTATAGCAAGCGGCAGTCCCAAAGTAGTCCTCCCCGACACACCGGATTTTTTCAAAATATCCCGGTTACGTTCTTGCAAAACCCCAAACCCTGAACCCTAAATTCCAGGTCTCTAAGTGTACCACTACTTCGAGAGATCTCCACGTGTCTTTGATATAAAGAGTTAAAGGGAAACTCGAAGAACAAGGTATTCTGCAACAGTTAGTCAGTCAGTCACGAAAGCCTATGTGTTATGCAGTGTGCAGATGATACGGTACGAGCGGAATTCTCGACTCTGCACGTGCAGCATTTTGACATGGGGTTCAGGTTGCGGCATAGCTATTTCGCAGTATGCTCGAAGCCCTAAAGAAAGACCATATGTTTCGTGATACGCTTACCACTCCCTTCCGATCTATTCAAGTTCCGGATGCTTCGCGAGTAGCAGTTGAGGAGTCTGCCAACGACTCCTGTGCTCAGTTGGGTTGGACGATCCCGGCCAAAGAACACAGCCAGAAACAAGAAAGCCTACTCAGCCCATGGTTCATCTCCAACATGTCCGGTGTAGCAGAGAATCATAATTGTAATAATAAAAATAGTATAAAAATAGTACTAGTAATAGTAACAGTAATAGTAATAGTAATTGTAATAGTAATAACAGCAGTAATGATAATTGTATTAGAGTCTTTCATACTTGTGCCATTTCCATGTTTTCTGTTGTGGGTCAGAAGCCTCTCGCTCGAACTAGAGGATGCCAGATGACCGGTTGTGGCTTTTACTTATTCCTATTATCATTACTATTGCTATTACTAGTACTATTACTATTATTATTGTTGTTATTATTAATAGTATGACCATTACGATTATTACTATTGTTATTGCAGCTTCAGAGACTTTGGCCGTTAGTTGACACTCCTTGCCCACTCACAACGGTCGAACTCACATGCAAATTCAGGAATAGATGGCCCACTATCAGGGAGGATGTTACATGTTGGGGCGCAGGATTGGAACAGAAAGCTGGAAACTTTCGATTGGAGCTGTTGACATCACTGTACAAGGATATGCGGGGCATCCCAACATGCTCGTTGACGTTTGTGTGTCTAAACTTTGAGCTTTTCCTTGGCACCCTTTCACGTAAAAAATCTGGAGAACCCATCGTCATGGGAAAGGAGCTTAATGTAGGGCATATGCTTGAGGCCCGAATCACAGCCAAAGCGGCTTAGGGTTTAGCGTTCAATCTCCAAAATAGTTCCCCATTCCAGCGACTGACCCTCAAGCCACTTACCCCTAAACCCACTCAAACTCCTAACCCCTAAACCCATTATTTCTTGTTTCGAAGGAGGTTTTAATGGAGGTTTCTCTACACTTCGAGTAGCCTGTTTATTCCGCGTGCCAGTGCAGGCATCACACTCGCTTGGTTCCTCCTCCTGGTCTCCGTCACGGCTCGACCACCTGCCTTTCAGAGTGTAGGGTTGAGTTTTTTTGGGCTTGGTGGGGCGATTTAGATCTATGCCACATACGAAGCTTCCAAGAGATGTGATGGGATGTGAACGCTCAAGCCTGAACCCAAAACCCTCACCCACCGCTCCGGCATACAATCTTTTAGCCCAAAGTGGGTGCCCTGACGCGTGCTTTGCAGGGAATGAGGGATGGGTCTTTCTAGTCGTTCTTAGTATACAGCCCCCAAAAAATCAACTCCATATAGTCCATTGTGGAACCGGACTAGCAGGTACGACCCTTCGCCATCTTTCTGACTCCCTGCATCATTCCTTTGGAGAGCAGGGTGCCAAAATGTTTCTTCCGCGGAGCAACTGTTGTTCTAAGATCCCAAGTAATACGCTTAGTTTTTTTTCTCGTCTTATGATTGTCATAGATCAGATCCCCAACATGCATGATGCTCTGCCCGGCCCACACGGATTCCAAGAGTCAAAGCCCGGACGTTGGAGGTTTCTCAGCATATGAGCTATAGTCTGAACTCCTTATAGGGGGCTATATAGGGCCTAATATAGGGGATTAAAAAGGGGACTACTATAGGGGTTATTAAGGGGGATACTAGGAGTTTAGAGCATAGCTCATATTCTTTCTAACTGTCGAATCCCTATGAATCCGTAACGTGGAACCCCTGGAATTCCTTTGCAAACCACGAGGGTTCATCGAGGCCCCGTACTACATCTTGAGAACTTGGCATCAGGGTGTTCAAGCTAGGATATGACCCTGCCTCAAACTCAATAGGGTAAAACATCTTCAATGGGATCTGCAGTGGAATCCACAATCGAGTAAGTAAGAGTACATCATCTTGTCGGTTGCGCAAGAATAAATTGAAGAGGAAAACAGTGGGCTATCTAAGGGTTATATTGGGGATATATTGGGATAATGGAAAATAAAATGGAAACTACTATTCAGGGTTTAGGGCTTTTAGGGTTTAGTGGACTCGACCAGCAAAAGTCGCTGCCTTAGTGCATTCGCAGGGGCAGAAAGAGAAGGAAGCAGACCACGACAATGAAATGCAATGCCCTTAGCGTTCAGTCGCAGGGTCGCTCTGGCTTTGAGAGCTTCAGAGGTTAGGTTTGGGGATTCGGGCTTTTCGGGATGTAGGGGTGGAGCTCAGGGTTTAGGATCTAGCATTGAGGGTGCACAGTTGCTGAGTTCAAGGTTTTGGAGTGTGCGTTTGGGGTTGCAGGGTTTAAGAAAGGGTGGTTTGGGGTTTAGGGTTTAGGGTCTCAGGCTTTACGGGCTTGCTGTTTACGGCTGGATTCTTGTTTGAGATGTTTGGTAGCCCCAACAGCCTCTCATGAAAACCTTATGAGATTAACACGATAGTCATAGGGTCCTTATTTTGGGGGTTTGCCGCCGCACTAGCCCAATGCTCGTAGCACTACATACTGAACTCTACACCCTGAAGCCCAACAACTTACATGCCAAACTCCGATTCCTAATCCCTCAACCACAAAGACGGAGACCCCTAACACTCAACCCTGAATCCCAAAGCCTTCAACCCTAAACCCTCAAACCCTTAGCCCTAAGCCCATCTCCACACTAAATCCCAAACCCTTAACAACCCTAAACCCTGATCCCTAAACCCTAATCCCTAAACCCTAAAAAGTAGTCTCCATTTTCTTTTCCATTATCCCTTTTTGGTACTTTCCCAAAATAGGGGGACCCCAATATAGAGCCCAAAATACTATAGTCCGTATTATAGGGACCCCCAAAATGGTACCCCTTTGGGAAGCCCCCATGTAACCCTATATAGTCCCCAACCCCTCGCCCCGACTTAGGTGGTACGAGGAGTCTGGGGAGGCACAGGAGGCCGAAGCCGACATCAAAGAGAGCCCGGGGTCCCAGATTCCAGAGTTCAGGGTTTAGGGGTTTAGGGTTTAGGGTTTAGGGTTGAGGGGAAGCCTCTTGCAAAACAGTTTAGGGTTTAGGGCCTCTGGGGTTCAAGGTGCCGAGTTTTAGTATTTAGGTTTTAGGCTTGGGGTTTCAAGGAATTCGGTATAGGGTTGAGGGCTCATGGTACGGGATTTCCCCACTTGAAATTGGGGTTACGCGGGAATGGGCTTTATCAACGGTACTGTCCCCCTATGGATACCCTGTAATAGTCGCATAATAGGAATATAAGAGGACCCTCAATCACCATCGTCCCTGATGGTCACGATTACTCCTACCCTCCACCCGAAGCCCTAAGCCCTAAACCCTAAATCCTAAACCCTGATATTACTGGGTGGGGGGGGGTCCACCCAATGGATCTCCCATAACTTGCAATGACAATCCTGGAGGGATGCTGCAACTTTCCCAGGCACCCAGGTATCCCTTGGATACGGCCTCCAATCTTAGGGTTTATGTTAGGGTTATATTGGGGGATCATGGAAAAGAAAATGGAAACTATTGTAATGGGCTATATAGGAATTATAGGGTATATGGGTGGTTGTCAAAATTATGGTCCCTTTTTGGGTCCCTACTTTAAAAGGGCACCGAATATTTAGGGTACCCCAAAAGGTACCATAATTTTGACAACTACCCATATAACAGTTGGACATATGTATAATATTATTATCGGGACAGGACCCAGGGTATTCCTCGTGAGTTCGGGTTGCGTTCTAGATGCCCGCACATTACCCAAGCCCATAGGTGGGCCTTGAAGGCAAATTTCCTAGAGGCCGTCTTTTGCGAGTTCCCTGATTGCAATGCGTCCCCCACATTTCCGTTCGAAGTACAGCTGCTCAAGGCCTTTCGCAACATGCTCCCCAATGACCTCTCGAAAAGGAATGCTCTGAAACAAAATGCAATTGGAAGACTGCTCGGCTAGCACAAATGAAGTGCATACGCGTCAGAAAGATTTCTGGAGATAAGGTGGCAGACGTTTGTGCGGAAGATGCTGGTACTGTGCGAGACCTCAAGAAGCACTTGCATCAGCTGGGTTTGCCATCGAGATTCCGGCAAAGGATCATGTACCAAGGCAGGCTGTTGGAGGACGAAGAGGCCCTAGATGCGCCTATTGAAGTGCAGCTGGCACTGATGACTGTTCCTAGTGAAGCAGCCCTCGAGCAAGCTGGCATTTTCAAGCTTGCCGCCGGGAAAGGTTCTGTTGAAGAGGTCGAGGTCCTGTTGCGGGCTGGTGCTGACCCAGATGCCGTCTTCATCGATGCAGCTACATTCGGGCATGCTGCAGTTGTAGATCTTCTCTTGGAGGCCGATGCCAACAAGGACATTGTCAACGAAGATGGCAAAACAGCATTGATGCGCGCAGCTCTACTTGGACATGCTGAAATTGTATATTTGTTGTTGAAAGCTTCTGCCAGCACGGATATGGTCGACAAACTTGGCTGCACAGCTCTGATGTATGCAGCTCGATTTGGACGTGCTGAAGTTGTAGATTTGCTCTTAAGGGTGGGTGTCAGCAAGGACGTTGTCAGCAAAGGTGGCTCGACAGCTGTGATGTTTGCAGCTACAGGTGGGCACACTGAAGTTGTAGGTTTGCTGTTGAAGGCCGGTGCTAGCGTGGCCATGGCCGACGGACATGGCTCCACAGTTCTGATGCTTGCAGCTGCAGAGGGATATGCTGACATTGTAGATCTGCTCTTGAAGGCCGGTGCCACTAAAGTCGGGGTTCCATGGTCTTCGAGACTACGGATTGCCAGTCTGCAGTGGTATTCTGCTGCATGTCGTTTGCGGCGACAGTGTGGACATTGCTGGGCGGGCGTAGCAACAGCTCCTTAAGAGATCCTGCTGTCGAGACTGGTTCGAGATCCCTGGCTTTCTCTCGTAAGGACCGCGTAGGACTGTAAGCGGTCAAGCGGCATTCATCTACGTGTATAGGCACATATTGTTTTAGGGCTTGGGTCTTAGGAATATTACCCAGCAGTGGAGAATCAAATGGAAATTAAATAGAAAGTGGGTTTCTACCGGAATACAGGGGTCTACATAACTACCAATGTCATTTTGAGGTCAGGGATTAAGGTTTACAGTTTCTGGGTTTAGGGTCCAAAAGGGGTCTCGAACCCAAGGCCCAATTTCTTCATTCATTGCTGGGCCGCCTTCTTTTGAAATTCACACCTTTGCTTACTGCCCAGGCGAACCCCCTGCGTCCAGAGACTTCAAGCTCCGTGCATGCAAACCAGAGGTTTAGGTTTCATGTTTTCGGGTCTGTAGCTGAATTGTTAAGAGGACTTAAGGAGGAGGCGGAGTAAGAGGAAAAGGAGGAAGCTTCCAGGAAGCTGACACGGTATGCGGACAAGGGTGTTGGTCTTACATTCGCCTAAGCCCCAAACCCTCAACCGGCTCTGTTGAAGGAAGTGCTTTTGAAACAAGCTCTGAAGTGGAACTCGACTCAGATGGACGAATTGTTTGGAAGTTTCTCAAAAAGAGGTGTAATTTTAGGGACCCATAAAAGTTAATACGCTGGATTGTGAGGGGATGGGGTTATGAGGGTCCCTGTTGAGGATTCTAAGGGACAATTTTGAGACATACCTATTTCAAGTTTGAGAAGGACCCTAAAGGTTAAACCCCAAGCCGTGCAATCAGCACCCAGTCAAAGTAGTGGAAGCCCACTTGCTACCCCCCACCCTAATTTTAAGCATCCCCCCTTTCTCAAATATGAGCCTCAATATACATGGTCTTGTATGGAACATTTCTATTTGGGATTTGGGGCGGGTTTGTTTCAGTATTTGGGGGAGGTTAGTACTTCTTTCACATTACCCGGAGCTGAACCCATGTGCTCTGCCTGTCGAGGCCGCCTAAACATCCCTAAGCCCTAAGCCCTAAACCCTAAACGCTAAGCCCTAAACCGTAAACCCTAAACCTTAAACCCTAAGCCTAAACCCTAAACCCTAATCCCTAAACCCCAAGCCCCATGAGTGTCACCGCTTTAGGGATGCTAAATCGTAGACTTCCTCGGTTCTGACGTAGGCCTTGAGCCCAAAACTCTAACCTAAGCCCTACACTCTGTAGTCCCCCTTAAGGAGATAGAATATAGGGTTTAGGGTTTCCTTTGGGGTAATATTTGGGTTTTATAGGGTTCTATAGGATGAATGGAAAAAAGATGGAAACTACTATTTAGGGTTTAGGGTTTAGGGTATAGTCCCCCTTAAGTAGATAGAATATGACTTTGGGTATATAAGATCCCCATATACCCCATATTCTATCTACTTAAGGGGGATTATAACCCCAATATATACCTTATTTTAATGTAGTAGTTTCCAGTTTCTTTTCCATTATCCCTAAATAACCCCTATAAAACCCTATATTCTATCCACTTAAGGGGGACTAGAAACCCCAAACCGCGCCTTCCCCCCGCACTTTTGGCTGATCACTGCCCAGGAGCTGCACCAATGCTCTGAAAGGTGGGAAACCTGCTGAAATGCTTCGGGGTTCGAGGTCTAGAAACGCTGAACCCTAAACTTTGCAAACTTAGGGTGAGAGCATGAACCCTGAACTAAAAAGAGGATTTTGCAAGCTCGGACCCTGTAACTGTCCTTTGGTTTCCTACGGGTCCTCTATACACTCCTAAACACCCTAGTACACCAAATGCTATCAGCCCCATATGAGATTTACGGATTAGAGTCTAGAGTTTAGGGTTTAAGTCCACAACAGCCCTATACAAACAAGCATACTAAAATCCAAGGCTTTTGAACCCGTGGTTTTTCAAAGACCACGTTTCTTGGGTGTTTACTCAAAAAAGACACAGTTCCCCCACCCGTAAGAAGCGTTCCTTCATTTAGGGGCCCAAGGTTGGGGCGCCTGGGCGGATGAAGGTACTAAAGATTTGCCACCACCAGCGGATCCAAGGTAGGATGTACAGTGGGTTGCAACTTTTAGGGTTTAGGGGTTTCGGGGTTTACCCACACCCCCCCCCTATTTGCCCACAGCATCCTTTTGTAACGTGCGCATCCACGGTCATAGCACCCGTATAGACACTTCCACAACTGCAAGATTATTGTTATTTACAGCGAAACTAGATCGTAGCGAATGCATGTCGGCACCCATAATAACGTTCACTTCGACCACATCCACAACAAGGGAATCCATGCCGGCACCCATAATAACGTTCACTTCGACCACATCCACAACCACCAAAACACTGCAATACACAGCACATTCTGACGTGCGGGCATTTGGCGCGGGCAAATAGAGGGGGGGGGGCCGGGGGTTTAGGGTTTAGGGTTTAGGCATTTGGTATGACACAGCACTCAAACAACCTCGTTTGCAACACCTTGAAGGGTTCTCATCCAGACTAGGAGAGCATGCAGGAGCATGAAAGGAAATTTACCATCTCACCGCGCAACCATTGGCCCAGATGAGGGTTGGACAACATTAGGGGTACCTTCATGGGGTCCCTATAATAAGGATTATAGTATGTTGAGATTACATTGGGGCCCCCCTACTTTGGGAAACAACCAGCTGTGATCAGCATGCGCAATCGTGTGAATTGTCAATGGCTGTTTGTGTTGCTTCAGCATCTACACCTTAAACCCTAAACCCCTAAACCCTATAAAACCCCATTATAGAAGTTTCCATTTTGTTTTCCATTATCCTTATATACCCAACCCTAAACCCTAAATTGTGAAACGACCTGATATCTGAACCCTCCTGATTTCTCACGACACCACGTGGCCAGGTCTTCTGGAACCCTTCCGATTGGTCCTGGGCTAAGCCTGCCTTGATTTTGAAAATTGGGGGGGTTTCCAAACATTAGGTGGTCCCCATTTGCGTGTCCCTAGAACAGGATGGTGGCATACTGGGGATAACACGTAGCAGTTCTCCAAAGACACGGAAACTTGTATCTAGGGTGTTCCAGTGAGGCCGTTGGATCCATTGGGGACATGTTCTTCGCTTTTGCTGATGGGGATAATCCTGAACGATCCTTGATGTCTTCAGGGTGAAAAATATCAGTATTGTAAAGTAGCAAACGTCGTTGTTCCATGAGCAGAAAGCGATATCCCAAAACGATACGGCGCACCCAGTATAAACTCCACCATTGCCGCAAACAAGCAAAATTGATGCCAGCTCATATAATCCCTTTAAGCCCTATGTGGTCTCTACATGACCCCTATTCAAACTTGTGTACGTCCAGTTTGGGACGTCCCTAAATGCCCCCTACATGCAAAGTATGGCGGTGCTGAATGAGTGGGGTCCGTTGTACGATAGGGTTTCGGGTTTAGAGCGCAGTCCAAATCCAGCGAACATTTACGATTACAGGGGTGGGGGTGTTCAACGTGCAGAGAGGAGTTTCGAGCGAGTTTCGAGTGCAAAAAGGGTCAAGCATCTTGCTGCTTCGAAGTCTCCGCCTTTGGGGATCCACCTTAGATACCCCAATACCAAGTCTTGTGATAGGACTACCAACATGGGATCCTAATTTCTTGGAACCCCCTCGTAGTTCGACTCTCTTTGGGCTATCCAGTTCGGTGCCTGAACCCCAATATACACCCCAAGCGTAAAAGCCGAAACCGTAAACGACAATGAAGCACAAACAACACCAATTAGCAGGAACAACCTGAGTATAAGTTTTCAAGCCATAGATACTGGACCTGCAGCCCTAAACCTGAAAGAATCTTGGATCACGTAGCGCCTCAGGCCTTTCAACATCGAAGACTGCGACGCCTCTGCTCCACTCTCAGAGAGAGTATGCTGTACCCTAAGCCCTGAACCCTAAAGCTGAACCGTTGCGAAAAAAGTGGTCGGGGCTTAGGCTTCAGGATTTGGATTAGGTTTGACATTTAAGTCGCAGGGTCTAGGCTTGTAGTTTATCAAGAGGCGTTACCCAGAAAATCAAAACTTTGAAGAAGAGTTAAAGGAAGACTAAGGGAGATCGTTTGTGGCTTCGGGTACCTTGGAACTCGCAGGAGTAGTATTTTATTTGGGGATACTATGGTACCCAATATAGAGTAAGATTATATCCTCCTTTTGGAGTATAGTTTTCCATACAAGGAATATGATCTTACTAGGTTCAACCACTAAAAAAACCCTACTCACAGGAAATTCACGGATTTGCGTTTCTGGCCGCCAGAGGTGCGAAGTCCTTTGCACTAGGATAGCCTCTGAACGCTTCTAGGTTTTTAGGTCTAGGGTTTAGGGTTTAGGGTTAAGTCCCTCAAAGCCTATATATTTGGGATTTTGACCCTTGGGTGTGACAAGCTTGGAACTGATGCAAGGATTAGATCAGCCTCTCATAGCCACACCCGTTTGATAAAGCAGATATCCATTGGGTACTGCCCCCCTTCAGTAACAGTTGGATAATAAGTATACTATGGTTATATATAGCCCTTAATAGGACCCCTAATATAGACTGGGGGCAGTACCCAAGATATCCAGCAGCGGGACTCAGGATCGGCATGGACACTGCTAGCCTCGGTCCGAAGAATAGGATCGCGATGTGGACTTTTACATTGGTTAAGGGTGTTAGGGTTTGGAAACCTCAACTTGAATTACCATCATAATGGGAGACGCCGTTTGATGTACCATGTGTCCATATCATAGCAGCTGCATTTACCTCCCTCAACCCTCAACCCTCAACTCTAAACCCTAAACCCTAAATCGGAGGACCTCAAAAGAGTCTTCTTAAGCCTTGGAACCTTGATCCAGCTCTTACACCCCAAGCCCTGAACCGTAAACCTAGTATACCCCAATATACCCCTATATACCTTAGGAGGACCC
>CAJNIZ010003035.1:6395-24302 GCA_905231905.1 Symbiodinium pilosum | reverse complement strand
GGTTAAGGGTTCAGGGTTCAGGGTGCAGGGGTTTAGGGTTTAGGTAGGGTTTTAGGGTTTTAGGGTTTAGGGTTTTAGGGTTTTAGGGTTTAGGGTTGAGGCTTTTGGGTTTAGGGTTTAGCTTTTAGGGTGCTGCCAAGGAACTTAAACTATCTTATCATACTGCAGGCTTGGCAGTCCAGGGATTATGCTTTATGGTTCCGGGACTAAGGCTTAAGGTTAAGGAGCGGAAACTAAGAAAACAAAGGGGAAAGGATGTTGTAACATTATGAGGGTAACTCAGCTTAAGTACCTTAACAGAAATCCAGCAAACCATTGCGAACTACTCCAACCCCCAGACCCTCAAGACGAGATAAAGATTACAATGACTTAGGGTCAAATTTCTCGTTCTCACAGCTTCAAGTTCTTAACATTGTAAAGCTTTAGACTTGATAAGGTGCACTCAAGCCCATAAAAAGCACATACACCCAAACCCTAAGTAATTGCAATACACACTAACCACGACACCAAGATACCCTGAACTGCTAAACTCTAGACCCTAAACCCTATAGTTCCCCTTAAGTAATTAGAATAAGGCTTTGGGTACATTGCTATAAAAAAAATCCCATATACATTACCCCACATTCTATCTGCTCAAGGGGGACTCTAAAGCCAAAACCCTGATCCCTAAACCCTAAACCCGAATCCTTCATCCCTGGACCCTAATCCTTAAACCCTTGGGGCTACTTAAGGGGGACTATAAACCCTAAACCCTAAATCCTAAATCCTAAACCCAAATCCTAAACCCTAAATCCTACATCTCAAACACCATATCCTATCTACCCAAAGGGGACTATAAACCCTAAACCCTAGTGCCTAAACCCTATATACCCCAAACCAGGTACTACTCAGAGTGCTGTCCAAAGACCGAGCGCTGTAGCCGAGTGAGGTGGATCAGGGCAAAGAGGCTCAGGGCCTGCAGTGGTTATGGGGGGGTTTAGGGGTTAAGGGGTTAGGGTTTAGGGGTTAAGGGGTTACGGCTCAGGGCTCTAGGAGTTTAGGGTTTAGCACCCAAAAAGGGGTCCGCTTTTCCGGGTTAGTTTTTCAAGGACTATAGTACCTTGGGCTTCATAAAGGGTTGCCCTGGTCCGGGAAAATACCAAACTAAATTGCTGCGAAGGACTAAGATTTAGGATTCAGAGCTCAGGGTTCAGGAATGGAAAGAAATGGAAGCTGCTATAGTATTTATGGTTTAGGTCTTAGCATCTTACACTAACTGACCACAATTCAGGATGCAGGATTTTGGGCCAAATAACATAAGTTAAGCTACCATCGGTTAGGTTTGAGGGTTTAGGGAAGGGCCTATAGTCTAGGGTTTGGGATTCAGGGTTTCCGGGGTAAAGCAAAGGAAAACTGCCATGCTACTTAAGTTAAAATGGAAGCTAAAGTATGTTATAAGGAATTCTGGCTCAGGGCTTATATAACTTGAATCGAATGGCTCCAATTTCGCGTTGAGGGTGTAGGAGCTTGAGCTAAGTTACCCCTGAACCTTAAACCCCAAACTCTTAGGGTTTAGGATTTAGGGCTAAGGATCTCGGCTACACTACCATAGTTTAGGGTTGCGGGCTTAGGGGTTAAGGATTATAGGTTATAAGGTTTTCGGGCTAGGGCTTAGGGGTTTAAGGCTTATGGGGTTTAGGATTTGGGGATCAGAGCTTGCGGAACGTAAGCTAAGTATCCACAATGGAGTATCAAACGGAAAACGAACTGGAAAACATGTGAAAGCTGCGGCTAAGCTACCATAAGACCCTCAAAGCCCCATTGAGGCCCTGAACCCAGCCTAAAATCCTAAACCCCTCATCCTAATCCCTTAACCCCAAATCTCTAAATTACATACTCTAGCTAGCTTCTTCCATTATCTTTTCCACTTGTTCCCTATAAGTAGCCATGAGCGGAACGCCTCCTTCCACCGCCACGCCATGGCTGCCGAACTGGCGGCTGAGTTGCGGCCCGGCAACGTGGCTGCGAGGCCTCCGGCCGACGAATTACGCTTGCTGTGTAGCCCTAAGGGTCCAAGGACCCAAATAATAGGGTTTTCAGGCCCAAATACCGTTAATAGTATAGTATTTGGGCCCTAAGGGTCCTAAGTACCCATATGGGGTATACTTACCCAAACCATAAGGGAAATTACTACTACAGAAACCATACTTTGTACCTTTTTAGGTACTTTGGACCCTTTGGCTGTGTATACTTTGAGGGTTTCAGAGTTTAGGGTTTGAGGGTTTTAGTGTTTAGGCTTCAGGGTTGGATGGGATCAGGGTTTTAGAGTTGTACGGTCTTAGGGCTTTACGGTTTTCAGCGTTTCGGGTTTTAGGGTTTAGGGGTCTTAGAGTTTTTGGCTTTATAAAGGGTCTAGGGTTTTAGCGTTTGGGGGTTTAGGGCTCTAGGCTTTGGGGTTTAGGGTTTGGGGCTTGGGTTTAAACTACTTTAAACGCCTCACAGTCAAGGACCACAAGCTCCAGGCGAACTCACGCCCTTTGGCCTCAAAAGGAAAAGCCCGGGGGAACCTTCAAGGTGAGAGGGTTAAAAATAAGTATGGGCTGTACCTAGAGTAACCTTCGACCCTGAAAAACACATAAAGATACCAACGTGTTGGATCCACAACCCTTTTCTTCTTTTAGGTTGGGTTAAAGCCCCAGGCTCAGGACTTAGGGTTCAGGGGTTGAGGTTTTCCGGAGGTCCCTTGAAAGTGGCTTCTAGGTTGTTTGGGTTTGATGTGTGGAGAAACTCCGTTCAGAGGAAGCCCCAGGGTTGCATGCTTGATCCAGGGAGGTCCCTTCAAGGGGCTCTAGGCTCTATATGGTAGTTTCCCTAAATTACTGTTCCCAAAATGGGGGAAATGTATAATGGGAACCCAAATATAGGACCCCGTATTATAGGGAATTTAGACCAATCCCCATATGGAGTTTCCCAAAATTTAGGGTCTAGGGTTTGGGTTTAGGGTTGAGGGTCCCCCTGGCCCTAAACCGTAAACCGGGGTGTATAATAAGGCTTCCAGTATTTCAGATGAGGGGGTTGAGGGATTTTATAGGGGTCGAGGTTGACTTGCTAGGTGTCGGTAGGACATGACAGAATAGAAAAGAACATGAGAACTATCAAACTGTTGTTTAGGGTTTGGGCTTAGTTGAGAGCATCGGAGGGAAGAAGACAATGGGAAACCTACATTATCGGTGATAAGCCCTCAACCCTCAACCCTAAACCACACGTACTGCAGGGCTCCCTTCCGCCATTGCCTATTACCAGTCGGTAAGTTAAACTGTGTTAGGTTCCCTTAAAGGGGCTGTGTACGATATGTAGCACATGGGGATGTGCAGCGTTGACATGTACAGGCTTGCATAAGATTGAGATCCCGTTTTGGCAAACCATGTCACGGATGAGGGCCCAAGGTTCGGATTGAGGGTTTGGAGATGCTTGGGGTATTGGGGTATAAAAGCACGTATATGGGTCGTAGTTACCCAGAACATAAAGGTAGTACTGCGTGGAGAAATGGAATGGGGAATGGGGGCGGGGGGCAGGAGCGTCTTGAAAACGTGGTAATCCTAAATGCTCAAACATGCCCCTAAACCCTCCTAAACCTTGAACCCTAAAACCTAAACCCGCAACCCTAAACCATAAACCCTAACCCCTGAACCCTAGACGCCCCTTCCAACTACAAATCCCAAGTCCCTTTGCCAAGATGCCTCGCGCGCCCAAAGCTGCCAAGAGAGACTTTGCGGCCTGCGAGGTGCACTATCAAGGTTTTAGGGTTTAGGGTTTGGGGTTTAGGGTTTGGGGTTTTGGGTTTGCCGTTTAGGGTTTGGGGTTTGGGGTTTAGGGTTTAGGGTTCAGGGTTTAGGGTCCGGGTTCGGGGTTCAGGTTTAGGGGCCTAGAGCAACCTATCTGCCCAGCAAAAGGAGGATTTGTAGCTAAAATGCAGCTAAAACAGTTGTATATTACCTTTGCCTAGACATCTAAGGTTACTCTATAGGTATACTTGAGAAAGTTTGGGCCTCGGATCAGGGTTCAGGGTTTAGAGTGGTTGGGGTGTTTTGAAAGGGCTCGGGGGTACATTATGACGTAGACTCAAACAGGATGGGGTGTAGGGCCTCGGGGTTTAGAGTTTCAGGGCATTGGGGTCAGGGTTTAATGGGCTTAGGCTTTCATAGAGCAAGATCCATGTACCAAAAAAAGGACAATCTTAATGTGTAATCTGCGGTACTGGTTGCTAGCAGTGGTAGTACTAAGGGAACATCGATAGCACTATAGTGTGAGGAAGTAATAGTATTAAAAAGATACAGAAGCGTAGTAGGTACGGCTGAGGATTTTGGGGCTTGGGAAGCCTAGCCCCGGAAAAAAACAATTAGTATTAGTATCATGCGACTACTACAGAATCATTCCTATCATAATATGACTGTCATAGGTTCCCGAATTGGGGCTGGGGCTAGCATATTCTTCTTGTTATCCAGTCAAAGCCCAAGTCCCATTGGAATTGGAGGCATTCTTCTCTGCGGCCGTGAGTTCAGGCCCCCATAAACATTTGACGCACATGCTTGTGGCTTTCTAAGGAATATGCTAAGCTGCTAGGGTTGTCGTTCATAATATTTAAGAATCACTCAGCGGACTACCATAAGCCCGAAACCGTGTCAGGAATGCCCAAATCCCATTGAGAGAATTTTCTCAGGGCCTGCCAACGGCTACAGGCGCCCAAGGCCGCTCCGAAGGAGATCCTTTGCAAAAAACACGGTTTAAGGTTTATAGTCCCCCTTAAGTAGATAGAATATGGCTTTGGGCATATTCTAATAAGATCCTATATACCCCATATTCTATCTACTCAAAGGGGACTGTCGGGTTCAGTACTCAAGGGTATAGGATTTACGGTGTCGGTTTAGGGATGCGGATGGAGGAAATCTTGCACCACCCTACATCGCCCCAATAACATGGTAAGTGCTTTAGGGTTTAGGGTTTGCAGTGCTTTGGGGTTCTTAAAGGGTGCAAGGATGTCCTCCATCCACCGAAAGACATCGGAAAAAAACATCACGACAAACTTCGGACCTTGGGTAATGTAGACCCATGATTAATAACCCCCCTCCATTTAAAGGGCCTCAATATTAGGATCCCTATTATGATTCCCATTAAGCAGAGGGAGTTTATTAAGCAGGGGTCTAGACTGATTGAAATCCCTAAAGCCCAAAACCAACTTTAAACCCGAAGTCCTATGCTGCGAAGGGTCCAAGTACGCCAAACAAGTAGGTAGGGTTTAGGGTTTAGGGTTTAGGGTTCAGGGTTTAGGGTTTAGGGTCTCATGACAGCCCAAACCCTGAAACCCCAAAGCCCAAATTTCAGAAATCCCTGGACCCTCACACCCTACAGCCCCAAACCCTCAAACTGCAAACCCTACACCCTAAATAGACCCTAAAACCCTAAAACTAAAAGAGCTTGTAAACAGAATAAAGCTGAGGCTCAAAGGATAAATCAAATGGAGGCTTTAGGTTTAGGGTTCAGGGCGGTCTCAGCCTCCACACCAGATGGGTAGACCCCCAAATCATGGTCCCTTTTAAATTTAGTACCCCTAAATGCCCTGAATATTAGGTGCCGTACTACATCTATCACCCCAAGAGGCCCAGAATTGTGAGGAGAACTCCAAACCCTAAATCCTGCCCATAATTTTGAGAACAACCCATATGAGGTCCTCAGGTAAGTTTGTGATTTGGAGCCTTAGGGTCGACCTCCGAAACCCGAAACCCCTAATCCCTCAACCCTAAACCCCTAAACCCCTAAACCCTAAACCCCTAAACCCTAAACCTTAATCCCGAAGCCCTAAACCCTAAACTTTTAGGGTTTAGGGGTTAGGGAGCATCTCGTAGACGAAGTGTCGGATCCAGCTCCAGCGTCTCTTGCTCGGCACTGCCTTGGAGACAGCTGAGCATCAACCATGTGCCCCTAAAAAATGGAGTGGGTTTAGGGTTTACAGTTTTAGGGTTTAGGGTTTTAGGGTTTAGGGTTTAGGCTCTCGTCTAAACTCCTAGTATCCCACTGAATAATGGAGAATCACATGGAAAAGAAAATGGAGAATGCAATGGAAACTGGGATTATATAGGGGATCATAGGGGTTATAGTCTGAACTCCTAGTATCCCCCTTAATAACCTCTATAGTAGTCCCCTATACCAAACATGGCGTGTATGAGACTAACGCGTTAGGTTGCACTCAGTGTGGCCAAGAGCCTCTCTTTTGCGAGTAATGCCTTTTTTGGGTGGCTGAACCTAGTAAGATTATATTCCTTACATGAAATACTATACCCCGAAAGAGGATATAATCTTACTCTATAATGAGTACCATAGTATCCCCAAATAAAATACTACTCTAGTGTGTTTCAGCCACCATTGAGAGAGTTTCACCCCACGGACTCTCTTTGGATTCCTAGGATTGACCAGGGCTGGGTTTAATATGTACGCAAGACAGTGTCACATGACTAGTATTATTACAATGGTGAGTGCTATTATTCTACTACGACTACTACTACTACTACTACTACTACTATCAATATATTTGTTTTGACAAATATGTGTACGTATTATGTACAGGTTTTCTCGATAAGTTCACCTGTAGTCCTAAATTCTGACCTCAGTCGAGACCCCTACCCCCAAACCCTGAACACCTAAACCCTAAACTCCAATACTCTTAATCCTAAACTCCAATACCTATACCCTAATTTAGGGTTTAGGGTTATCCTAAACCCTAAAACCCCTAAATCCCAATCAATACCCTGAACCCCCTAAGCCCCAAATCGTGTGAGCTGGGGTGCGAAGCAATGCCAGAGCTGATTCCCACTGTTTGCCTTTAGGCGCGGGGGTTTAGGGTTTAGGGCTATAGGGTTTAGGGTTAGGGGCAAAGGTTACATGAAGGGGTTAGGGTTTAAGAGTTTCAGGCTTAGGGTTTAGGGTTTAAGGGTTTCAGGCTTAGGGTTTCAGGGTTTCAGGTTTAAGGGTTGAACGTACCGACCCCAACATACCCAAACGGTCCATGTACTTATATACATGGTATGTACTTGGGACCCCAAGCGTTTCCCTTGTTGAGAATAGGATCTGAGGCACAATATAACAGACTTGAACTTTAGGGTTTAGGGTCTAGGGTTCAACATGGCGCATATGTTTCTCTTCAAGGTTCCTTGGCTGAAGGCCTCCAGACAAGGAACTCGACAGTATCGGAAAATATCACGTGGCAGAGATCTTCTCAGTTTGGTATCAAGTATCGGCTCCACCAACAGGCACCCAGGAATGTTGTACAAGAGGGCTTGACAGTTGAGGGTTTGTGGGTTAGGATGTTCAGGGTATCAGAAAGTATCTGGGCCGACGCCAACCCTAAGCCCTAAACCCTACAACTTGGGTACTGCTGCCCCCCAGTAACAGTCTATATGAGGGGTCCTATTAAGGGCTATGTATAACCCTATTTACACAACCTATAACCGGAGTGCAGTATGAAAGCTGAAACGTCCTAAGCGAGCCAGATACATGGGTAGCTGTCAAAGGTGTGCCCTGAGGGGACCCCGCCCGGCAGGATAGTAGCAACAAGAAGAAATTTCGCAAATAACAATAGTAGCAATCACTAAAAAATGACAATAAGACTTTAGGAGGACCCCCACCCTGTAATAGTGGTATAATAGGAATATAAGAGGACCCTAATATAATCCCTATTGTCCATAATGGTCACTATTACTGGGTGGGGGGTCCACCTAAATAAGACTAGTGACAATATCAACAGTAGTAATAACAATAAGCATAGTATTTAAAAAACATCGTAATAACAATAGTAGTAATAGTAATACCAATAGTAACAGTAGTATAAATATCGTAATAACAATAGGAGGAATAACAATACCAATAGTAATAGTGGTGGTAAGAGTAATACTAATTAAAACATACAAAAACTGTAACAGGAAGAGTAGTAGTAATAGTAATCCTCGTAGGAATAGCTGGCATCTGGGCAATGTGAATGTTGAGCTCTCAGAGTTTGAGTACATCCGTCGTGCCGACCCAAAGGGTCCTGAGCACCTATATATCTAAGATTGAAACCATGGGCCCCTAGTATGGGCCCTTAAGCCTGGGATCCTTATATCACTATATATGTACCTTCCCGGGTACCTACAATCCCACCCAAAAAGGTTCAGAGGCCCGTATTAGGGGCCCATACGTTTAACTTCAGAATATCGGGAATACTGACCTACACCATATTGGGTTATTGACTTAGGGTTTACGTTTAGGGTTTAGAAACTCCTTAAAGGGGATTATGTAGGGGCTTACATAGGGGAGCAGGATAGAGCCTCTTAAGAGGGATACGAGGAGTTTAGACTATAGCTCCCATGGGTCGGTGCAAGACTTCATCTCTCCAAACCCTTTAATCCCTAAACCCCATACCCTGAACCCCCTAAACCCACCTCATGCAGCCTGACCCTATAACTATAACTAGTACGACCATGGCTGCCATGTCTTCATCGTCCATGCTGCCCAGCTCTGTTTCTTACTCGGATCTATAAATCCTGGTCCATGCGTTCTTCAAGCTGCGCTTGCACAACTTCTGGAGCATACGAGCTCGGTCCTTCCTTCACTCATGATTTGGGAATTTCCCAAAATAGAACGACCCCAATATAGACCCCAAAATACTACAGTCCTTATTATTGGGGCCCCCAAAAGGGTACACCTAATTTTGGGAACCCCCCCCCCCCATTTTTCTGTGAATCCGAAAGGGAGGGGCAGGCTTACACTGTGCTTCTGCAGCAGTAGCTCCACTGTGAGCGCTGGGGCTCTCGGAGTGAGGAAGCTGCTTTCCTTCTGAGGGTTTTCGGATCAAAATTTCGAGCAGAATAGACAGAGCCCGTACAACTCTAGGTAACTTACCTCTGGCTAGCAAGTAATGAAGAAATGTATCCTATCCTAGTCCCTATATAAACACCCAATAACCTGGTAGTTTCCATTTCTTTCCCATTCCTTCATTCCATGTTAACCAGTGGTAAGGTAATTCCTCAAACCCAAGCCTGAAATCCTGAACCCCAAGCCCTAAACCCTATCAGCTGGAAACCCTAAGCCCTATAAGCCCTATAAACCCTAAACCCTAAGCCCAAAACCTTAAACCCAAAACTTTTAAACCCAAAACCCTAAACCCCAAACCCAAAACCCCAAACCCTAAACCCAAGGCCCTAAACCCAGGGTAAACCGTCCTTAGCAACCCCCCCCGGCGGGCCACGCCTTGGTCACAGGCCCCAATGGCTGCCGTTCGGGTAAACCTCCGGTTAGGGCGTTTGAGGGTTTAAGGGTTTTCGGGGGGTTTCCCTAAACCCTAAACCCTAAACCCTAAACCCTGGCGTGATAGGGTTTAGGGTTTAGGGTTTTGGGCGGGTTAGGGTTTAGGGTTTTCGGGGTGTGGGGTCAAAAATCACCCCCTTTAGCTCTAGGCTTTGGGTTCGGTATTTTTGGGTTGGGGTTGTGGTTGACAAAATGCTGTCCTTGCGTCCGCCTCTCGCTGTCCTGTTGCGTTAGAGCTTACCTAGCGTGCTTCACCTTTCTCTTGGGGTAGTAGCTTGCTCCAAGTGGAGTTTAGGGTTCCGAGTCTCAGGTGTAGACCTTGCTACTGGCCCCGTACAGGTCCAAGTGCCCATGAAAGGGGTGGTTGGCTGCTAAATAGTTAGGGTTTAGGGCTTGGGGTTATGTAGGATATACATTTGAGTGGTTGTCAAAATTATGGTCCCTTTTTGGATCCCTACTATAATATGGCACATAATATTAGATTACCCCAAGAACCCTAAACCCTAAACCCTATTTGAAGCCTAAGCGCCTATAGTCCGCCTATTTGCGTCCTTGCGTATGGTGGCGTTGACTTCAGCGGAGGCTGCTGGCAATGGAGTGCCACGAGGTTTAGGATTTAGGGTTTAGGTGAATACAGTTCTGGTCTTTTTGGGAAAAACAGAGTAGCATTGGCTTAGTATTTGGTGGTTTAGGGTGGGCTTTTTTGGGATATACTTAGATCCTGCAGCCCCGCCCCCCCAACCAAAAAAAACATTGGAACATATTTTCCCATAGCCGAAACACGGACAGAATCTGGACCTGGGGCCCCAAAAACCTGAAAATACTAGCCCCTATCCAGGCTTATGGTTAAGGATTTAGGGCTTCCAAGGTTCCCTAAAGCCTAAACCTTAAAGGTTTAGGGTTTGGTACTCCGTAGTTCCCTTTCGGGGCTTCCATGTTCGTTTGGTGGAGTCTACTCTGTAATCCTAACTTCTCCGAACCCGAACTCACCATGACTCACCAACCCGGATTATAGGGTTTAGGGTTTGGGGGTTTAGGGTTTAGGGTTCGGGGGCTCTAGGGTTTTGAGGTGTAGAGTTTAGGGGTCTTGGATTTTGGGGTTTAGGGTTTGAGGTTATACACCCCAAAGATTCCCCTTTGATGAAGTGCGTATTTAAGGGCTAACCAAGGAGGGTAGTATAGTGGGCGGTAGGGAAACCCTTGATCAAAGCTAAGCCCGAACTCTTAAACCTTAAATTTTACACCGTCAACCCTCTGAGCCTAAACCCTTAAAACCCTACACCGTAACAACCAGGTGAACCCATCATCAACCCCGAATCCCAAAACCCGAAACCCTGAACCCTAAACCAAGGGCAGGCGAGAAACAAATCGGCAAAAACTCGGCAATCCTGCGCTCAAGCTACAACAGCAACCCAGCCTCTGAGGGTGTAGGGTTAGGTATTGACTATAAGGGATAATAGGGATTATATTAAGGTCCTTTCATATTCCTAGTGCCTAGTATACCACTATTACAGTGTGGAGGGTCCTCCTAAGTTTAGGGTTTAAGGTTTGGGGTTTAGGATTTAACGTGTACCACACTTGGAGGTCCTTGGGGGGACTTGGCAATACACTCCCCCAAACTAACATGGAAACCCATATAGGCCCATTTTAGACGGACTGTAGTCTTTATAGGGCCCTTTTTGAGTTTCCATGTTAGCTTCCGGGAGTGTAGTATGTTTCAATGTTCTTTTCCATTCTTCCCGATATAACCCCAATACACTCTAGCAGTTTCCATTTTCTTGTCCATTGCTCCCTATATAGCCCCAATATACTATAGTAGTTGCCATGTTTTGTTCCGTTATTTCCTCCCTATACAACCCCAATATACCATATTAGTTTCCAGTTTCTTTTCTATAATATTGCTTACATAACCCCCTTACAATTGGGCTCAAAACCCTGATTATATCTGGCGTAAACCCGATCAGGTCAGGAGAGTTATAAGTAGGCTTATGACCCCAGGTTGAAGGTTTAAGGTTTAGGGTCTAGGGAAGCCCCTGAACCATCCAAACCCCAAACCCGGAGTCCCCGGAACCTCCAACAAGGGCGCATACAAGTTCGGGTTTGGGGGCATTAAGGTTTTGGGGTTGAGGGCTACATACTTTGGCGGGGTTCATGATTATTGGGGTTTAGGGTTTTGGGTGGTTTGGGGGGATTCAGGAACTAGCGTATGTGCAACTTTCAATCCCTAGTAACTTAGCACTGAAAACTCCTCCTTTTTGAATATAACTCAATTTGGAGAACAACGTAGGATCCCCAAATGGAGGGAGGCTTACTCAACACCCCTGAGCTCTGTATGTAACCCTCTAAAGGTTCTCTATATGGTAATGTCCCACAATAGGGGATCCTAATATAGACCCCCAAAATACTATACTCCCCCCTTTTTTGGGACCCCCAAAAGAGGTACCCCTTATTTGGGAAACCCCCATATCCCTTGCAAACCCTAAGCCCTAAACCCTAAACTGCCCTAGAGATTCTCTATATCCCCTGCATGGTTCCCATAGTTCGCGCTTTGGGCCTTGACTTCATCACAATGATGCTGGACTCCCTCAGTCTTAGGGGTTTAGGGTTTAGGGTTCAGGGTGTAGGAATGATGCAACGAATTTCTTACGTAGTTCCTCTACAGCCTCACTGAAGCTCCACAGTCTAAACTCCTCAAAGCGGGTTATATAGGGGATTATAAAGGGGAGTAGTATAAGGCTTATTCAGGGCGATACCAAGAGTTTAGACTAAAACCCCGCATGGTTTGGGTACAAGATTATTTGGCGAACTCCAAAGCCTTATGTTCTGGTCTTTCAAGAAACTCTTCCCCAGAATGGACATATGGCAGGTTCCCATTTTGATTGGTTAAGCTTTCCCTTTCAGGAACTCAAATTCCGGTGTTCCGCCTTGACAAAGACTCTTCGACAAACACGCACATGGTGTTTCAACTTATCGGTGACTCCATTACCTAAAACGATGCCATAAGCTGCAAATTATCCTAGACCCTACACCTCACACACACTAAACCCCAAATACCGTACACTAATATTCAGCTGGGGTAACAACCCCTAAGCCTCCTAAATCCTAGCCCTTTTCACCTTTCATCCTTTGCAACCATAAAGCCCAAACTTTAAGGCCTAAACCCTCAACCTTAAGGGCCTAAGGTTTAGGGTTTAGCTCCTCTACAGGCCTACAGCCCAAGCCAGAAAGCCCACAAAACCCTGTTCTAGACCTTAAAACATGATGCACTAAGCTCGAAAGCACCCAAACCACCGTATCAACCTTATAGCCCCAGCCCCAAGCCCTAAACCCCCAGGCCCTAAACCCTAGGCCCCCAACTCTAAAGCCTACGCCCAAGCCCTCAGCCCGTAGCCCTACACCCTAAGCCCTAAATCGTACGCCCTAATCCCTAAGCCCTGATCCCCAAACCTTACCGTAACACTCGAGCCATCATCTGTCCTCCAAGTCTTGCAGCACACTGAGGGCTGATGTCCACTGGTTTTCGCGGCCATACCTGTTGAGCCCCACGCGGTTTCAGGGTTTAAGGTTTTAGGGCTCAGAATCCAAGTTTGGAAATAATACCTACATTGGGCCCTAAAGTCTGTGCAAAGTACCTACATCGGGCTTTTTGGATCCCTAAGGTAAGGGCTGAAGCAATGGGAGCAATTTAAGTTTTTAGGAAATTGGGGTTCAGCGTTCAGGGTTCAGGGCTGGTTTTCATGTTTACGGCTAAGATTCAGGGTGCAGGGTATTGGCCTAGCAAATAGACTGACGGAGAATCAAATTGAGAAGACAGCAACAATCAAATTTGGGTTCCTATGGAGGTTTGTGGGAATAGTAGGGCTGGAACCTAGGGTTTCGAGGGTATCTCCTCCTAAAGATATACGTGGGTCATTAGAGAAACTTTGGCCAGTCATCCAGTCTTCTGCAATAAAGTTTGAGCCTAAGCCCTAAATCCTTGCTTGGCAGCAGACGTCTGGGGAGTCAGGAGTGCCGCGACCACTGCATCGGCATCATCTAACTGCTTGCAACTTGCGAACCACATACCGCTTCATGGCCGCTTCGGCCAGAGCTGCCAAGCTGAGCCAGGCAGATGCTGCTGGCACCCTTGTGCGCGAGACAGCGGTATCCTTTACTTTCTGGATGTGAATCTCTTGCGCTGCCTCTGATTCACTCGTGGCCTCCAGGAGCCGGCGCAAGTGGTCCGTGTCGTACCCCTCCAAGTACAACACCAGGTCTTCATCTAACTGCTTGCAACTTGCGAACAACATACCGCTTCATGGCCGCTTCGGCCAG
Source organism: Symbiodinium pilosum (assembly GCA_905231905.1). Lineage (NCBI taxonomy): Eukaryota > Dinophyceae > Suessiales > Symbiodiniaceae > Symbiodinium > Symbiodinium pilosum. The sequence continues at coordinate 10,673 of CAJNIZ010003035.1, read as the reverse complement.
AGCTGCCAAGTTGAGCCAGGCAGATGCTGCGGGCACCCTTGTGCGCGAGACAGCTGTATCCTTTACTTTCTCGATGTGAATCTTTTGCGCTGCCTCTGATTCACCTGTGGCCTCCAGGAGCCGGCGCAAGTGGTCCGTGACGTACCCCTCCAAGTACAACACCAGGTCTCAGTGGTCTCAGTGCGCGCATCCGCCGTGCATTGCATGGAAAAAGCAGCTGCATCGCAAAGTTTCTTGGGTGGCCGGCTCCGGCCTGAGCACAGTCACAACGGCCACGGAGAGCAGGAGCAAGCGGATGCCAGTCATGGAAAGGCGCTTGGCATCCTTGTGATGCATCCCGGGGACTTCGGGAAATTATGGAGATCACTTAGGAGGACCCCCCACCTGTAATAGTGGTATAATAGGAATATGAGAGGACCTTAATATAATCCCTATTATCTTTTATAGTCACTACTACAGGGTGGGGGGGTCCTCCTAGAAGATCACCGCATCCGGTCAAGCCACTCAGCACCCTTGGGCCCCATGTCCTTTTAACCCAAAACCCCAAACACAAAACTTTGGGTAGTCAATCTGTTCAAAAGTGAAGTTTGGGTACTGCCCCCCGCCCCCCCAGTAACTGTCTATATTAGGGGTGCTATTAAGGGCTATATATAACCAGATTATAGTTATTATCCAACTGTTACTGAGGGAGGGCAGTACCCAAAGTGAAGTGGTTTGAAGGAACTTTGGCTTGCTACTGCGGGCTGTCGTACGGCTAGACCTACAAGCCTAAACCCCAAACCCACGAACCCAAAACCCCCAAGCCCACAAACCCCAAACCTACAAACTGACAAAGCCACGCACCCTACACCCCAAAAAACCTGAACCAAGGCCTCCTAGGGTTTGTTTGGGGTGTAGGGTCTAGGGTTTTAGGGTAAAACCCTACAACCTCAAACACCTTGGGCTTCCCTGAATGGGAAGGGAAGGTTGGATTTGGATGAGCTAGTCTCCCCCATAAATTTGAATCCCCTCGGAACCTAAAATCGTAGGGTATAGGGCTTAGGGCTCAGCATCTCAAGTCCAAGCATTCACTTCTTAAGCAGCGTTATCAAACAGTGGTTATACACCTACCCGCCCATTGGGTCCCACATCATTAAGAAACCTATACCCATTACTCTAAATCATGAACCCTAAACTGAAAGCCCTGAACCCTAAACTCTACGCCTCGAACTCTAAACTCGAGCCCCGGACCCTCAGCTCTAAGCCCGGAGACTCAAACTCTAGGCCTTGAACCCTAAACCCTAAGCCCTGAACCCTAAACTCTAAGCCTTGAAGCCTGAACCCTAAACTCTAAGCCTTGAACCCTAAACCTTACGCCTTGAACTCTAAACTCCAAGCTTTGAACTCAAAACTGTAGGCCTTAAACCCGAAACTCTAAGCTCTGAACCCTAGACTTCCTAGCCTAGGGCTCCAACCTTGAACCCTAGGGTTCCAGCTGGAGCCTGAGCCTTGAACCTTAGGGTTCAAGGCTAGGACCTGAGGTTCCACCCATGACCTTGCCCATTAAGATCTTGCCTACTAAGAACCTTGCCCATTCAGACCTTGCCCATTGAGAACCTTGCCCATTAAGACCTTGCCCATTAAGAGCCCTGCCCACGAAAATCATTAACATTTAAATCACCATATGAAAGAGAGGTTTAGGGACTAGATTATAGGGATTAGGGTTTAGGGTTTGGGAAATACGGTTAAGGGTTAAACCTACCTGGACACCAGAAGTATGTAAGATAATGGTCTTTATGGCTGTAATTATGGGTTTAGGGCTACTATTTCACATACTTTTGGGGTTTAGGTAAAACTTACGCCCTAAACCCCAAACCGCCCTATCTCAGTCTTGTCCGATGGCTGCTGCTGGGGCTTCGGGTTCAGCGCTTATAGGGCGCAGGGCCAGCTGGGAAAGATTTAGCGGCCCTACAAAAATCTGTTTCTTCCGGTTTTAAAAGTAGTATGTGCGGATGTCGGCCCACAGTGACAAAACGTTTTTATGGAATACACCCATCAAGGATCATTGATAGTAGATTAGGGTTTGGCACTGCAACACTTTAAGCGCCCTCAGTTTTGCAAAGTCGTAAACCTTGCCACAGAGTCCTGCAGCTGAAAAGTTCGGGCTTTAGGTTGGGGGTCTCACACACTGCCTCTACACAAACAGAAGCCCAACAGGCTCAGTGATCATCGGGCACGTAGTGCAGTGGCAGCCGCACTTGGTGGCAAAAAATCTTCCAAGATCTCCGAAGAAAATATTGTACTCCCCCCGCAACACGCTGAATATGATTTACTATAAAGAACATGTCATCCAGGGGGTGGGGTGGAGTTGATTGATGTCAAGGGGAGGAGGAGTCCGACACTGGCATCCTTCAACCTCGAAAAAACAACGCTCCTTCCACGGCTTAAAATAAGCTACTCGCCACCCGTGGACCTGAAGAGTATCTATGGACTATGCGCGTGTATAAGCTTAAGTGACCGTGTTTGAGGACGAGATTAAAGTCAAAGCAACTTCTGAGCTATCCACGAAGGGAACAGTGCTTTCTGGTGACCTTGGGACAACACACGTCAAGCACAAACCCTAAACCTTGAACACCAAACAACCTTAAGCCCGTGCGCTACGCACAATCTCTGAACTCTGAACCTTCAAGACTTCACGAACCCGTTAGATGGCCTCACTCTGAAGCTCGGGACCTGCAAACCAAAAAGCCTGAAACACAAAACCCCAAAGCCCAAATGATTCAACAAAGATCTCTATAATCGAGGACGAATCAGGCCATTCAAAAGGTACGGATGACTTTGGGGTGTATTTTGGGCAAGTTGCCTGTAAACGCGATTCAGACCTCTGCCACCCCAAGCTCCCAAAGTTTAGGGTTTAGGGCAGCAAAATACCTTTCTTAATCCAAACCCGCGAAAGGGGAGCCTTCGGATTGCTGCATCATAAGAGGAACTGCACGGGGTCGCGGCCTTCGTTTGCAAAGGGTGGGTAGCTTCCGGGGCCCGTTTATATGCTCAATATAACTTTATAGGAATGATATAGGCGCTGGGAATGCGACCCGAACATGTTTTCAAAACTACCCATGTATATGCGGCTTACTAAGCACAAGCGCCTTGCTAATTGGTAGCATAGAAACCTTACTGCATTCTACCATCTGGTAGGTTTTCAAGATTGTGGTCCGTTTTTTTCGGTCCCAGTTCATTGCAATACCCCCCCCCCGCTATAGAATGCAATTTAAATTGTCTTCGATTTATTGGAAGAGTCTTCACATGGGCTGTTGACTGTTTACATATATCCCCTTGCTCAGTTGGCTTCAACTGGCATTGTTTTTACAATCCTTTTACTCATTTACTCAAATGGATTCAACTGATCGATGAAATGTTGAAATCATGGGTCCTGATCTTCAGTATTGAAATTGTATGATGGATGTGCTTCGAACTTACGCGGAATTGTTCGGATCCTGGGTTCCAGACTCCAGACTTTTTAATATAACTCTGTAGGCAGCAACTTGCATTCGAAAACCCTCTATTCGAATACAAGCTTTGGCCAAGTGATGCCAACATTTCCTTCGGGCAAGAATCGAAACAAATTCTGTTTTCTCAAGCCATCTGCTCTTTTGAAGATGAATGTTTTTCGTGTTCTGCTTTTGGGCTAGAGGGAAGCCCAACAGACCTAAGACAAAAACAACAACACAAAAACAGCATTTTCAGGAGAATAGATGCCTCGGGAGAGAAAAGATTTGTTATGGTCTTCCGAAGGAAAAGTTGGTTTCTTTTGGTCAAAAGCATCTTGTCTTCCTAACGGTAAAAGTTGGCTTTGTTGTTTGTCGAAGCTAGAGCGCATGAACAAGTAATTACCAGGAAAAGGTTGGGTTTCGCCATGGAAAACCAACCTTTGTCCTAGGAAATAATTGGTTGTTCGTTGACCTCTGATCTAGAAACCAAACCAAAACCATCTTTTGCCCAAGAAAAAGATGGTTGTGACCAAGCCAAACCAACTTTTGCTTCGGAAAGCTATGCAAACCAACCTTTCTCTCCCAAACCATCTATGCTCCTGAGCACGTTGTTTTTTTGGGTTCTAGGTCTTCTTGTTGTCTAGTCAAGCACACACTCAGTAGGTTCTTGAAACACATGAACTGTTATTCTGGAGGTGTAATCTCAAAGAGAAGCGTAATCGAACCCGCCCAGCCGTCTTCCCGAGATATCGAAAATTGATGGAGAGAACACCAAAATGTACATCAGGGGGCGGGGGGGGGGGGGGGG
>CAJNIZ010003034.1:11858-24553 GCA_905231905.1 Symbiodinium pilosum | reverse complement strand
ATGGCAGGGGGGGGGGGGGGGTGGCCAGGCTGAGGCGTGTCTGCAGGGGGAGTAGAGGGGGTTTTTAAAGGGATCTGAACGCCCTGAGGCTGGACAGCCTCGGCGAATTTGTGAATGCAGAATGGAACAGTCTCATTTTGCACACCTACGAGAGGCTCATGGGTTGTTAGAATTGGAGGGGCACACTTGAAGGAGCGGTGTGAGCTGCTGAAAGCTGTTATCTAGGGTTCAGTGTGTAGCGGTTTAGGGTTTAGGGGTCATGCGAGGTTCTGTACAATAACAATGGGGCCGCCCTACTCCCCAAGCCTACATACCCTCATGCTCCTCCTTTAAAGGGACCAATATTTTCAGAACCACCAAACCCTAAACTTAACCACTTCTAATCCTGACATTCCTATATATCTCTTCAGAGGGACCCAGCCTTGTGACCGACCCAAGAAGTCCAACACCCGATTTTTTGGTTCATGAATCAGAAGTCATAAGCCCTGTATGGGAGCTGTTCCAAAGGTCCTTCAAGGTAAGGACCCTTGGGCCTAATAACCATTTTTGGGGACAGGGAATTTGAAACAACCACCATATCCCGAAATCCTCGACAGTATCGAGTTATGGGAGAGTCCATTCATCAGGTAATTGCTGGCAACCCGTAGACCTTGTACTCTGAACCCTGTACATCCGCAAGTATATCCTATATCCCACTTATAAGCCCCCCCGTATTTTGCTTTCAAAGCAACCCTATACCCTGGAACCCTAGAACCCTAGAGATCCTAGAGTCAGAGACCCTAAAGTCCTAAACCTCAGATCTTGCGTCCCCGCGCCTCGAAACTCATATGTCCTTACATATCTCTTCAACCCCTATATACCCTCTAAATCCTGAACCCTAAACCTTAGACCCTGAACCCTCAATCCTAAACCCTAAACCCTAAATCCCAACCCCCAACCCCTAATTTTCTGAAAATTCTGAAGCAGGAGCGAGCCCAATCCCCGCCTTCTGGTCGCAAGCGGCTGCGGCCTGGTATGCCGAGGGATATCTCCAGGCCTTGGGACCCCAATGAGTAGTATTTTATTTGGGGATACTATGGTACCATTATAGAGTAAGATTCTATCCTCCTTTTGGGGTACAGTATTTTATATAAGGAATATAATGTTATTAGGTTCAACCACCAAAAAATAACTCTAATGTGGTCAAGGGCTAAGGGTTTAGGGTTAAGGGTTTGGGATCTAGGTTTTGGGGTTTGGATTTATAAGGTTTAGCATTTAGAGTTTAGGGTTTGGGTTAAGGGTTTCGGGTTTAGGATTTAGGGTTTAGGGTTAGGCTTAAGGGTTCAGGGTTTAGGGTCTGTGGTTTGGGGTTAAGGGTTTAGGGTAATCAGCTTCATAGGTAGCACGAGAGTTTCGCAACTCACCTGCCTAGCTCATTTTAGGGCTTCCAGTTTAGGCTTTACGCCATTCAGAGCCTAGGGTTCTGGAGTTAGGGGCCTCAGTGAGAACAGGTTTTCGGTGCATTCTACCACAGGAATACTGAGGCTATGTTGGGATACAGTAGTCCCTCTTTGTTCACGTTTCTACATGCCGCCTGTGGGATGCCCGTGGGAGGTTGTTGAATGTAGCATATAGGCTTTAGGGTTTGGGAGTTAGTGTGCTACGGGGGAACATACTCAGGCCTTCTGGCCTTTGGGGCGTTTCTCCAGATTAGCTTGCCGTGAGGATTCTCGGGGCCTAGGTAAGCTTTTCATAGGAACCATAAGTTGTGATCATACTATGGGTATTTAGTACGTGATCTGTTTTCCTAAGCCCTAAGCCCTAAAACCTAAGCCCTAAACCCTAAACCCTAAACCCTATAAGCCCTAAACCCTAAACCCATGATAACCTGAGGGAGCAGCAACCCAGAGCTCATTATGCAAGACTCCTTCAGAGCTTCTGTAAAATAATTCCCCTCAAAACCCACAAAAGAAAGGAGTCCTCGAAACTCCAAGGTCGTTGAAAACTATATGTTTGTTTGGGTAGGGTAGCAGGATTTTCCTTGAGTTCCTTTCGCTCCCATCGCCGCTCCAAAAATCTGGAGGCCTTGAGAAGAAGGACGCGAGAGCGTGAAGTCATCATGTTGAGGAGGTTGCCTGTGATTTCCACGCGGCAAGGGCCCTAAATCCTAAACCCGAACTCGAGTGACTTTTCTGGAGTTTAATCATATCCCCCCAGGGTTTAGGCGTTAGGGTTTGGGGTTGGTATTCCTCCCCGTGATGTCCCCAACTCAGGATTTCCACGTTGATGCATTTCTGTTGGTGATGTGTAACATTTGGTTGACAGGTTCTTCTCCTTCCCCACTGACAAGGCACAATCCTGTATATGTATATTTTGTATAAATACTTATTTATTAACTCACTTGCAGATTTATCGAACGTACTTGTTACAGAGATTATGAGGGGATCATGTTACTAACCATTCATTACAGCCTCTGCAAGCAACTCAATACCCTCGGCTTCTATTTGATCCTCCATCAATGGTGATCATATTCAAGGTTTACATTGCATGATGGTCATAAACCCCTACATGTGATTCTTTCAAGCCCTCTATAATATATGATCTGTGTAGACCCCTCCAAACGGACCCGTACTTTCCCCCAAATCCTACTCTAGTGTACCCTAAACCTTCAACCCTGAACCATACCCTACTAAACCCTAAACCCGACCCTGGTGGCAGGCCTGGCACGCTGCCTTGCCGCGGCACCTTCCGTCCGAAAGCGCTGCCCACGACAAGCTGGGACCGAGGCCTGGGGTCTGGGATCACGGCTTGGGGGTTCAGGGTTTCGGGTTAGGGGTTTAGGGTTTAGCATTAAGGGTTTTATTAAGGGTTTCTAGGGTTTTGCGGTTGAGAGTTTGGGGCCTGCTTGGAAGTTTTTAAGGGGGACTTACCTTTTAGGCCGACACCTTGAGCCCTTAACCCTAACCCCTGAACGCTAAACCCTAAGCCCTACATCACGAACCCTACACCCTAAACTCTACCTCAACCTTAACCGCTTTTGTCTAAGCCCAGGAGATCCTGGTGGATGGAGACTCGCACAGCATAGGTGACATCCGCTGGGTCTTGCAAAAGCTACTGTCAGAAGGCCATTTTAGGGTTGAGGGCTTAGGGTTTGGGGTTTGGCGCTCAGGTTTGACATTTAGGGCTTTGCCGTGATGTGGCGCGCTGCGACGCCCCCCTTCAAGCTAGGAGTTAAGCATCTTGACCAGGCCTCACATAGGTGCTACTATGCCCATGCGTGTGGGGAGGCATCAGAAGTGCCGTCCACAATGGCAGGTGGGCGCCATAAACGTCTAGATTCAAGGGTTGGGCCGTTGGCCTTCCAATTTAGGGTTTAGGGTGGTGTGGATGGAAGTTTACACAGTTTGCGGGTAGGGTGAGTGAGCCTGAGGCTTTCAGTGGGACAGGGATGGTTGTAAGCAATTAGACCTAACAGGGCTCATGAACAAACAAGTAGGGTGTAGGGTCCATGGTCTCAGAGTTTATGGTATGGGTTCTGGTTCAGGGCTAAGGGTGGAGGATTTAAAGGCAATCATAGGGTATATGCAGATGATGGTACGGACTTTGTAGGTCGAGGGTTTCTTTCAAGGATCGAGGGTTCTACTGGCGTTTGTTGCTGTACAGCGCTGACACAGCATACAGTATGGTTGATGGTGTTACAGCACGGTTGAATTTGCAGAGCCCCGGCGAGCGCAGACGTCACAATCGGTGCGTGAGCGCCAGGGGGGTCCCTGCAACGAGGATTATAGTGTTTTGGGGTCTATATTGGGGTCCAAACCCTAAACCCCAAACCGCCTTGTTTCGGGAAACTACCATATTCCCTGAAGGTCATCCGATCAAGGCGACGTTATTCGCTGCACCTGAGCGCTTCAACAATGCGAACTGGGCGCGCTTGATCCAGGAACCTGAGTTGTTCCTTTAGGGTTTAGGGTTTTGGGGTAGGAACCATAAGAGGTCTAGGAATCTGAGTTCTTGCCAAGTAGGGAACTGCTATTTCTGTCGCTTGCTTATGGCTCACGCACGGCATTTGGTCCATCTACAGGTTAGGGTTTATAGGGTTCCAAGAAGATTGCAAAGAGGACCATCATCTCCAATTCCACGGTGTGGAAAGAGCTGGTCAGGATGGAGATCCGAACGATGAGGCTGTCATCTATGCCTTTGGGGAGGATTCTTTTTTTGCTTTTAGCAGCACCTCCATACTCATCTACGTGTGACTGTTCCCACTATTTCTACCTCAGCATTACTTTGCTTATGGTAGGTTGGGGACTCCCCACGTTCTAAAGTGCTCATTATGAAGACTCCCAAAGTTACACCCCTAATTTTTGGAAACGAGCATGTGCCCTGAAACCTAAGTCGTGGTCTCTTTGGGGTTCGCACACCCACATGATTATACCAGATAGGTGTCGCGGGACATGACATGTTGAGGGTGAGCCAGCAGCATGGGGAGCCTTACATTCTCCTTGGTGAACTCCTTTTTGAGTCTATATAGCCTTATGTACCCCGTACGCATGCGCAAGCTTCCCCCAATTGGAACATGCCCTTCAGGCGATCATCAATCACCTGCGCACTTTCGAAGCGCAGCCGGCTGTGGGTCGAATTGCTTTGTTGACGTCAGATGCTGACTTTTTGGCCAGCATCAGCGTGTTTCTTGTCTGCAGTTCGTGCAGTGCCTTTTTGTCTTCTGGAATATGAGTACGAGGAGAATGGGATCCCCAGTATTTACGCCAAACCACGGCAATGCCGGTTGTGGGGACTTCCAAAACAGGGACTCTAACCTTTTGGGAACTTCTATAGGTTACGCAGGAATCCCTAAACCCTAAACGCTGAATAATCTACGCACTGATGCGAATGAAGCCCCAAATCCTAAACCCAAAGCCCTAAATTATTTACCCACTGATGACTGATACGAATTAGGGAATCGAGGAGGCCATCATTCATGGCCCGCATAGTTTAGGGTTTAGGGTTGCAATAATGTTGTAGTTTCCCCTTTTGGTCCACTATTTCAGCCTTTAGTCCTAGATAGTGTCCATGATATCTTCCAGTATTTCGTTCATCTCCTACGCACACCTCAACGCAAAACCCTGATCTTGAAATCCTAATCTCTAAACCCTAAACTCCAAAACCCTAATTTCTAAACCCTAGCCCTAAACAAAACACACTAATCTTAAAACCCTAATCTCTAAACCCTAAACCCTCCTCTCTAGACCCTAAACCCTGTAAATCCAGGTTTCAAGCCCTTATCTGGGTTCCTCAGTAAACCCTGGCTACCCTTTTTTGGGGTGTAGGGTTTCCAGGGGTTAGCGATTATATAGGGTTTATAAGGTTTAGAGATTAAATTCTATAGGGTTTAGGGTTCTTTCTGAAGATGAGTTATACTAACAGATGATTGCCAGTTGTAGTCCTGTGATACTGGGGATCCTAGCCATTGCCCAAACCCCGAACTGGCTCTCAAGTTCCTGGCATGAACGTCCGAGAGATTTTTGTGACAAAATCGCTTGGCCCTAGACCACAAACCGTCGTCCACTTGCTTGGAGGGTCAGGGGCATTTAGTAAGTGGGTTAGTAAGGTGGGAATAATAACTTGAGATATTCTGTGGCTTGCAAGGGATATGAGCTTATGTATTAAGTACGTACCTGTGAAACCTTGAGCCCTAAAATCCTAACCCCTAAACTCAAGAACCCTTAAAGCCCTAAGCCCTAAAACCCTAAGCCCTAAAACCCTGAACCCTAAACTCCTTAACCCTGAGCACTAGATCCTCAACTCTCTAAACTCTAAACACCAAACCCTACATCCTAAACTCTAAACTCTAGATCCCAGACCCTAAATCCTACTCTAAACCCCAAACCCTAAATGCTAAACCCTAAACTCTAGATCCTAGTTCCTAAACCCTACTCTAAACCCTAAATCCTAAACCCTAATCTCTAGATCCTAGACCCTAAACCCTATCTGTTTCTTAATAAGGACCCAGGCTACAAGATGCTGGCAAGAGAGTTCGTGTATTCGTCCCAGCCAGCCAGACGGGTACCAGAAGGTGCCAGTTGGTTTAGGATTTTGGGTTTAGAGTTGAGGGTTTAGGGTTCAGTATTGTGGTTTTAGGGCTCGACGTGATGGATTTCAAGCCGGCCCCTCAGTAGAACTCATGTGATAGCCAGAATTTGTCCCACTAGATTCCTGCTATGGCTACAGACTACTTCCTACTGCAACAGAAGAGTCGTCTATGTATGGTACCTACTTGGACGCCTATTGTCACATCTGCAGGCGCTACGCAGATGCGGGGATTAACGTCGTGCCCATTGCCTATGGAAGTGGACAAGGCGAAGCTTCTAGAAATCTAAACCTTAAACCCTAAACCCTCCACCCTAAACCCTAAACCTTAAACCCTAAACCCTAAACCTTAAACCCTAAACCCTAAACCTTAAACCCTACACCCAGGAAGGAAGGAGGGAAGGGATCCCGAGTGGTCGTGTGGGTCCCTACAAGGAAGTTTGGTTTAGGGCTGAGGGGTTCTCATTGTATCCTTGTAGTGGGCCAGATAAGCACCTTACGAGAGGGCCGCGGACCGCAACTTGTCCGTAGCTTTTAGAGTCCCTTTTCGGTGCCTCACCATGCTTGAATAAAGGAGGCCCAATAATTCCACATCTTAACCCTCATCCCTAAACCCTTAACCCTCAACCCTAAACCCTAAACCCTAAACCCTCATCCCTCAGCCACTTCTTGCCCTAGATCGGCGCTTTAAGCGCAACCTTAAGGACCTTTCATTCCTCCGGCCCCCGTGAGCTTTGGGGTTTGGGGGGTTTAAAGATAGGATAGTAGGAGACATAATAAGGATGATTGTATGTAGAGTATGTAGAGTGGGACCCCATTTTCATCATCGACGTTCTGTTTAGTTCTTAGAAGCCGGTGCCCGATTGCAGGAGACCAGGGGAGCATCGAAGCCTAGGGGCACTGGGAAGTTGTAAAACCCAAGCAATTTGAAGCTTCTTCTGGTAGGGGTTGATATTGTAAAGACGTTTAAGGAAACATAAATATAGTTAAATCCCTGGAGCCGAAACCCTAAACCCAAAGCCCTATGGCCCTAAGCTCTAACCCCTAAACCCCCAGAAGGGCGCCCAACACTGACCAGACCTTGAACCCCGGCCCGGCCCTTGGATCCTCCAATTTGCGTGAGATCCTACGTCTGTCTTAAAAGCATGTTCAGGGTCCGGGCGGCCTTTGTCAGTAGCTCATAAGGGACATAGCTGGGGCCATTGTATGGCTTATGGGAATCATTGGGCTTATACCCCTCAGCCTTAAATCTTAAGCCCTAAACCCCTAAAGCCTTCAGCAAGTTTCTCCAACCTTCCAAGTACCGGCTCTTGTCAGGAGGCGCCTCGACAGTGCAAGCCTGGCTGCATCCCGATGGCACAGGCTGGGACTGTTAAGAATGGTTCAGGGTCCTAGGGTTCAGGGTTTAGGGCTTAGGGTCTAGAGGTTAGCGTTTAGAGTTTAGGGGTTTGGAGTCTAGGGTTTGGGTCAGGGGCTTGCCCTGTTGGGTGCGAAGGGCCTTGTTCGGACTGCAGCCATCACTGAGCACATGTATGCACATGTAACTTGCCAAGGGCCTGCCAAGGCCCCAAAAGGTAGTATAGGGTACAGGTCTAAGGGATAGGGGTGTAGGCTTCGGGCTTGGGATTTGGGGTTTAGGGTTGGGGATTGCGGTTTGAGGTTTAGGGTCTAGCTTTTAAGGCCAAGCGGACTTTCGTAAGTATACGTATAAACGTCTACCCTAAACCCTGAGGGTACAGGTCTAAGGGAAAGGGGTGTAGGCTTCGGGCTTGGGATTTGGGGTTTAGGGTTGGGGATTGCGGTTTGAGGTTTAGGGTCTAGCTTTTAAGGCCAAGCGGACTTTCGTAAGTAGACATATAAACGCTTACCCTAAACCCTGAACTGCGTAAAGTTTTTTTGGTTTAAGCCAGAACAGCCTCAGTCTTTGAAGCTTTTGGAGGGTTGTTGGTCGACTACCTGGCACTCATATTCTGGGTTGCTGTCAAAGAGCTTGAATTAAGTTACCATACTATGGATTCATGGTAAACAACAGGGCTAAGCACCAGAGATTTGGGGATTTACGAAGCTAGGCTTTGTAGCGGAGCCTTAAGAAGAGCAGGTTCACTACTTGGAGGGTCAGGGGGATTTAGACAGTTACGTCATGTAGGGATTTAGTGTTTAGGTAACCGACAAAGAGACGGCCAACTTGTAAGAACTGGTATTGTTCCTGGCCGGGTTGTCAAAAGCATAATGCTCCTAAGGTCCTTTTGAACATGTTGCGGCTCATAGAATGTGGCAGGGTCAGGAAGCACAATGTTGACCCTATCTTTGTTGTTAGGATACCCCGTGTTAGAGAAACATTGCACCAGAAGCACTGCCCCAGAACTTGGGCATACCCTATAATCTCTCTACACCCGCTATGGGTCCTTTAAAGCTACCCACATCTTAAGCCTAAGCCCTAAACCCCAAACCCTCAAAACCTCCTAAACCCTAAACCCCCAAAAAACCTTAACCCGAAACCGTAAAACCTAAACCCTCTACCTCGTGGAAGCTCCCAAAGAGTAACAGGCTCGCTGCACCGCTGCGCGCCGCTGCAGCCCAGATCAGAGTTCGGGCAGGTGGGCTGGTAAGGTTTAGGGGGTGTAGGGCTTAGGGTTCAGGGTTTAGGCTTGAGGGTGCAGTTTGGGCTTGAGGGTGTAGGGCTTAAGGTCCAGGGTTCAGGGTTTTGACTTGAGGGTGTAGGGTTTAAGGTCAAGGTGAAAGTATGGGACTTTGTCAGGGAGCTGGACCCAAGCACAGGTTGAGGACATGCGTGGCAAGCATTTCGGGTTCAGGATCTTGGGGTGGATTTTGGTTGTGACTTATTTCGGAGTGGGGCTGCAACGCATGCGATTAATCAGGGTGCAAGAATTCCGGCACGAAATCGCCGGGGTCTTTACATTCAGATTGAAGCTCCGAGCAAGATAGGCTGTTGGCTGGCAGGCAGCGAAAGAGTTCTCGTGCTTGCTCACATTGCGCAGTCTCCCTGCTCCTCCTGGCCTTGCTCCGCCTCCCTCTCCCGTTCCCAACTCTAAACTCCCTAAACCCTAAATTTATGCAAGCTGCGCCTACGCGCCACGCTAGTATTTGCCCCGTGCTTCAGAAAGAGCATAGGTAGCGCATGGCAGACGTAAACCAAAAAACGTGGATTCCCAAAGCAGCAGCTAGTAGATTACTCGCAGGTTGCTGAGCTGCACGCCTTCCTTGGCCGCGTTGGGCTGTGGGAGGGCCCGCACTTCAAACTCTCCGCTTGCATTGCCGCTAGCTCTTTTTACGTTGGTTGAGGGCTTTGCTGTAAGGTACTCTACCCAGGAGCTGTTTGGGTTCTGTATCGTTGCGAGAAGGACTGGAAATCGTAAAACGTGTACATGCGGGGGACCAAATGTGAACAAAGCTCCACTATCCGGCTATGCAAGCATTATATGCACATACTGCAAAAGGATTATGCCATACGTTTGTTGCCGCTAAGAGACGTGTGGAACAGGGTTTGGGGCTTCCTTGTGCTTAAGAGGGGGTGCAGCCTTGCAATAAGCCCTCGATATGCCCCGCATGTACTTTGTCTTGGTTAGGAGAAGTAGGTAAAAGGTTTTCTCCAGCTTGAGGCGTCCGGAAGCCCAATTTGTTTCAACTTTTCAGCCCCAACACCACCCAAGCCCTGCCTGCACTGTTGACCTTCACCAGCTTAGCTCGGAACCATACCTGGCCACTTCGTGCATGGGCTGTGGTCTTTTTGGGGACCCTTCTCAGGCTCCATGTGAGTTAGGAGAAGTGTAACCCCAAAGGCCAAAGCCCTCAGCAAAAACAGTACTTGGAGGGTCAGGGGGACTTAGCAAGTAGGTGAATAACCCCTATAACCCATATAGTAACCCTAGATATCCCCAACTAGTGCCACTTTGCGTCGTTGCAGGGATGCCTGATAGCCAAAAAGCATCCCGAACCCTACTTCGTGAGAGCCTGGAGCTAGGTTATAGACGTATCTCATAATTTTGCCCTTACCTTACTGGTGGTTAGTCAAGGAACATATTCTAGAGGCATCCTATTCCTTTATTCCCTACTACCCACCAGTAAGTTAAGAATCTCATGCAGCGTTTTGCAGCCATTTGAAAGCGAGTAGGTTCCGGCAGCTTCATATCAGGAGACCATATGGGACCCCTCAACCCTAAACCTGAACCCCTTATTTTTCAAACCCCAAGCAGAGGAGCCTTAGGGAGCCCTTACTTTGGGATCCCCCTTACAAAGGGCTCCATTAAGGGTTCCTTAAAACACGCCCAAGGCCAAGTGTTGGTTTGCGAACGCTCTGGGGTCGCTCACCGTGTTCCCCTTCTGCCTTGCCATTTCTGAGCTACATCAGGCCATAGTCGAAAGAAGGTGGGACGTTGGCAAAACACGAAGGGCCGAAGACGTAAGACTGCAGGGGTGACAGCGCTTCATGTCTTGCAAGATTCAGGATTTTCAAGTTGGAGCTTCAGGCTCTAAGTCCTTCCCGTCCATGAAGCACTAGTCACAAAGCTGCTGCCCTTTGAAATGAAAGCGTGGGTTTCATGTTGGCAAGGGGAAGGCTTCTGAGATTCACGTACGGAAGCTCAGGGCTTGCGAGAGGAGCTTCGTTGTTGGTCGTATTCCTGCCTTAGTTGTTCTTTTCGGAGCCCACCACCTTTGCAGTATTCCCCTTACTGCTCCCGTGTCAAGGACACAGTCTTAACACACATGCTGCTCCTACCAAGGGATTGTTGTTGCCCCAGGCACAGAAGAGAGTCTGGTTGTGGTGGATTTAACGGGTTGGCTTGGCGTCTGGAGATCGTTTGCTCAATTTTCGCAATGAAGCGAGGGCTGCGTTGAACGCCTGGGGAGACACTTTGCGGTTCACAGCAATCCACAGCTGCTGTGGCCATGCGTGAGTGCTGCAGTTGCTTGGGCAAGGCGCCAAAAGTTCAGTTGTCAAGGTGAAGCGCCAGAATTGCGGGGTCTTGGCATTGCAATGGCTTCATTCGGGTATGGTCCACCTTTTGGCTCACTTCCGTCTTGCTCTCGATTGAACAAAAGCCTCATTTGTAAAGGTGAATGCCCAAATTGCTGTGTCTTGGCCAACCGTTTGCAACTTTAGATATGGTCCACCTGTTGGCTCACTTCCGTCTTGTTCACAGTTGTTCGTGTTTGCCGTCGTAGTTGTTGGCTGGCATGGCTTCTGGCGGGACCCTTACCTACTACTTTGCTTGCTGGTTTTCTTCCTTGTCAGTTCTTCGGTTGCTTGTTGATTCAAAGCCTGGTCGGCTTGTTTCTGTGTGGGCTGACAGTCTGTAATCTCTACGTGGATCTAATTCTGAACATTTGTATTGTCTTTATTTTGTTTGCTTGCTTGTTTTTTTTGTTTTTGTTTGCTGCTTCCTCGTTCTAATGTTTGGTTGTTTAATCGGGGCTCTATGTGGCTGTGTGTAGCAGAGCTTGACGGCCCGTTGGTCTATGTCTATGTGATTGGTAGATTTGTGTCGGAAATTTCATGCGTCTGTGTAGGTGCTGTCTTGAGAAGGGATGGCACTTTCGGGCGCTGCCCCTGACTGCTGCGGCTCCTGCTCAGGGTTGTGTCAGTGAGGGGGCTCCTTTCACAGTGTCCCAGATCACTGCAGTTATTTTTCCAGGACCAATTGAAGCGCTGAGTGCATGTTTTTTTTTTTGTTTGCGCGCATGAGTCATCGTTGGTCTTCCTCCTCGCACAACACTGGCTACATTCATGTGCAGTAAGCGGTCCCGGCCGTCCGAAATTCAAGAATCCATCTCGGCGCAGCATGATGATAGTAACCGGAAGAGGAGAAGAGCCTGCTTCCCGAAAGGACGGATGCTTTGTGTGGCAAGCGCGAATACGACATTTTTGAACCAGTCCTCATGTGCCGAGACTTGGGACCAAAGCCGGCGAGTTTGAGTTAATAATGATTGAAGATCCCAGATGACCCGCACTCCGAAACCTTAAGCGCAAACCCATGTTACAACTCTACAATTTTAGGGTAAACCTTCAGCCCCTCAACCCTCTACTTGTCACAGCCTTCTTCTTACTGGTGGCCAGTAGGGAAGAAGGGAATACGGTCCCTACATGATGTACTCCCTTATGCCCCACTTAACCCCAGTTAGACTTTGAGGTGCCACCCTGTCACCCTTAACCCTATACCCTGTAGCCCTAGACCCTCAGCCGGTAACCCTAAAACCTGAACACTGTAACCCTAAACCCTAAGCCCTTTAGCCGTAAACCCTAACCCTAAACCCTAAACCCTAAAACCCTAAAACCCTAAACCCCTAAAACCCTAAACCCTAAACCCTAAAAACCCTGAAGGTGCAGCGTCGCAGGCGCACCTCCACTCGCCTTTTTCCTTCCTTTGGGTGGTGGCAGCCCTTCAGCCCAGCAGAAGAAGGATTCGGCTGCTGTGGCTCGGGGTTAGGGTTAGGGTATTAGGGGTTTACCTGTAACCCCAATAACCTACAGTTTTATGGGTTATACCTACTAATTGTAAACGCTAGCGCGCGCCCGCCTCGGCTGGCGGGGCTTCCCACTGTAGGAACATGAAATTATAGATATACAGGTATTTAAGTTAGGTATATGGATACAGTCATACGCCTATTACATA
>CAJNIZ010003034.1:0-11758 GCA_905231905.1 Symbiodinium pilosum | reverse complement strand
CCTCGAACTTGGGCGAGGCTGAAATTTCACGCAGGATGGTCAGGCTGGACTAGGCCACCCACCATGGCGGGGGGGGGGGGGGTCGGCCCAGGCTGAGTAGTGTTCCTGGATTCCCTGAAGTCGCAAGTGCTAAGCCTGAGTCCTAACCCTAAACCTAACACTTGAAAATACTTCAACGCAGAACCCAAAAACACCAAAAACGAAGGAGTTGGGGGGGAAACGTGACACAGTTGAGGGTTCAAGGTTTGGGTGGATGTGAAGGCTTTGGGGCCCGGGAACAGGGTTCAAGACTCAACTTTTCAGTATCTGGACGCAGGGCTCATGGTTCAATGTCTAGGGCTTGGGTGCAAGACCGGGACCTAAACCATAAACCCCTAAAACTGTAATCCCTTAACCCTAAGCGCCTACTCCCTAAACCCCTCATCCCTAACCCCCTAGACCCCTAAACCACTCATCCCTAAACCCTACACCGCTAAATCCCTAAACCCTAGGCCCCTATCCCTAAACCCCTAATCCCCAAACCCTACACCCCCAAACTCGAAACCTTTGATCCCTAACCTAAGCCTCCAATCCCTACCTGTGGCTCCAATAACCTACAGTTTAGTAGCAAGAACCCCTCAATTCGCCGAGGCATCCAGCCTCAGGGCGTTCAGATCCCTTTTGAAGAGCTCAGCCCCAGCCCAAAAATCCCACCTCAAACCCCGCCCCTGAACCCTTAACCCTACGTAAACCCCCAGACCACACAATTCCTACCTAGCTCCTGTCCAAATGGCTTCTGAGCTGCTCACAGAGCGGAACCCCCTTCGCAGAATACTTGGCTGAGGGGGAGGTAGGGTGTCTTTTCTTTCTTGTGTACCATGATTTGAACTCTGGACCCAGCACCCCAGCGCCCTAAGCGCACTGAAGCGGGAAAGGCAACAACCGGTGTGAATGTGTTGAGAACACCTGAAGCAATCTTTCATATGATCCTTCGTTGGCTGGCACCTCTCCAGCTCCATGCGAAGCCCTAGCCTCCAGAGCCACCACCGAGTCACCAGCAGCCGAGTTCAGTTTCAAGGAGGTCGCATGGCCTGTCGAAGTTTTGGATTCTTGTGAAAAAAGGTGCTGGCTGTAAAGATGCTTTTTTTGTTGTTGACCAAGATGGACCCAACCGAGAAAAAAATCCTAAACCCGAATGGGAATAGGTTGGGGTGGTTTGGCCGCCTGGGACGGCGTGTGGTGGGTGAATGGCCAGCCACCGTCAGGCCATGGCAGGATGTTGCATAGCGCACTCGAAGCAGTTCTGTTGGCATGACTATCTTTGCTTCAGCGCCATATCACCGCAAACCCTAAGCCCTAACTAGGTACCCCAGTGGTACCCTTTTACCCTTTTTATTTGGGGGTCTCCTTATTAAAGCTGAATAGTAGGAAAAAGGGTACCCTTAGCATATAGGGTTTACTGGGGTACCTAGCTAAACTGTTGTGAGTTGAAGGACTTCGGCGGCACCCGTTCATGGCAGGTTTGGCGAGGAGGCGGCAACTTTGCTGGCACGCGGTTTAGCCCAGACCCTCATTAATGAACCCCCTCCCCTTAATAGGGAGGGCAATAGGGATCCTAATATTGAGGCCCTTAAAAGGAGGGGCTTATTAATCATGGGACTACATTAGGGTTTAGGGTTCAGGGAGTATCCCCGCGGATTTGGGAGATAACCAATTGCCAGGAAAGTAGTCATATAACCCTAATATTACCCTAGAAAAACTTACCCCAATATAGCCCTAATATAACCCTAATAGAAGTTGACTGCCACATAATCTTGCGAAGGCGGCCCTTTCATGCTGCGGGACACGGAGTCGCTGCCCGTGGAGGCGTTACAGCGACACCTGGTGCATGGATTGGTTTAGCGTTTAGGGTTTAGGGTTTTAGGGCTTAGGATCAGAGGACTCAGTAAGTAGGTAGGTGGGAATAACTACCGCTAAAGGTTTTTTTGGGGTTGCGAGTATACTCACTAACCCTCGAGCGCTACAAGTACAAGCTGAGAGAGGCTACTTGGAGGGTCAGGGAGACTTAGTAAGTAGGTTAATAACCCCTATAAACCATATAGTAACGCTAGTTATCACCATTATTAACCCACTTACGTAGTCCCCTGACCCTCCAAGTATTGTCTTTTTGGCAAGGGTTCCACGGGTGCTAGGGTTCCATGTTTCCTCGTCTTCTTTGTGTCAATGGGTTGTGTCCATCAAGTATAGTCAAGGCCCTACACCCTAAACCGTGGGGCCCAAGTTAAGGTTGAAATTGCGTTTAGTCTAAACCTCGATCATGAATGACCTTGCGGAGGAATCTGCAGTAAACAGGATCACCATGAGATTCAGAAAGCGTGGTTTATGTTTACGAATATTACACACGCATTTAAGAGAATACAATCCCTACATAACCATACATATACAATAGATTCCCTTATTTCCCTACTACTTAAGAACCAGTACGTAAACCATGCTTCCAAGCTTTCATGTTCGGCCTTGCACCCAAGGACTGGGCTACCTGGATGATCACCTGAACGCCGATTTGGAGGAGGCGATGTTTGTCTTTACCAATGCAGCTTAGCTGATTAGCCCTAAACCCTAAGCCCTAAACCCCAAGCCCTGAGCCTTAAACCCTGAGCCCTGAACCCTAAACCCCAAGGCCTATTCCCTAAACCCCGAGCCCTGTACCTAAGCCATAAACCCCAAGGCCTAAACCCTAGGCCCTGAAGCTTAAACCGGGTTAAGGCCTGGGTCATTCTTCTTACTGTAGCCTGTCCTTAAGGGGGTTTTGCTTCTAGGGGGCCATGATAACTCCTGCTTCCTATGAGCTACTGTCTGAACTCCTTAAAAGCCGGTTGTATAGGGAATTATATAGGGGAGTGTGATAGGGGTTATTAGGGGGGGGTACTAGGAATTTATACTATAGCTCCTATTGTGACGAATCTCACTGCAAGCAGGAATGGCCTAACGTAGAGCCTAGAGTTGGACCTCCTAGTGCTGCCTTTTAAATAAGTACACCACCGTACAACCACGATCTTTCAAGAAAGACACTAGGTACTCCTGCAGCAGGTACTACGTTTGGGGTCTAGGTAGAGTTCAGGGTTCAAGACCCTTTTTTTTTATCGCGCCGTCTCTTTGTACCCTAAGGTTGACTAGCTCGTGTTATGGGCTATGGGCGTGGATTATCTGGCTTGCTGCTAAGGACCTTGAATTAAGCTACCATAATGCGGCTATACAGTAGATATAGGAACCCTAAACCCTAAACCCTAAATCCTAAACCCCAGACCCTAAACCTTAAACCCTAAACCCCAGACCCTAAACCCTAAACCCTAAACCCTACGGGCTCCTTATTATAGTAAGTTGTTTGGAGCCGAGGTCAAGGCTAACAAGAAGTTGCTGCGAGATGCTGGAGCCTTGCCCGTACCAGGCGCCAAACGGGTGGCTGGCGGATCCAGGGCCAAATGCGCGATGCTGAATTGGAAGTGGCCCTAAACCCTATGGGATTTTAGAGGGTTCAGGTTTCCTAAACCTTATGGGATTTCAGCGGGTTCCTCAAAAAGCCAAGTTTGGCCTTCCTGGATCGTCATAGCATGTGTTTCTAGGGCTTCATACTGTTGAGTTGATACTAGGCTTCCTTCTTGCAATCCATTTGAGGGGTGTCATGCTCCAAGTGAGATAGACTAGGGCTGGGGTCCATATACTGGGCTGCTGTTAAGAAACTAAAAGTAAGTTACTGTAATACGGAAACCCTGTTTGTTACCGTATCCCCATATTATGTCAACTTGAATTAATCCCTTAGCAGATAGCCAGAATTAGGATAGCTTGAAGTTGTGGCCCCCTTTTGAGAGGTTTTGGCACCCTGAGCTCAGGGCCCTGAGCCGCTTTAAGGTTTAGGTTGGATACTGCCCCCACTTGTTGGATATCATTTATATCTATTCGTGTATAGCCCTTAATAACACCCCTAATATACACTGTTACTGGGTGGGGGCAGTACCCAAGGTTTAGGGTTTGGGGTTTGGGTGTTTTGAAATCAGGGGCCGGCTTGATTAAACTACACCATTGTGTTACAAGCCTATCTATAGAAAACGGACTCGCCCATTTTTCCTCAAGTTGAAGATTTCCTTGTAGGGCATGGAGGAACGTATCCACGCGTAATCACTGAGGTAAGTCTGCGTTTTAATGTCCATTCCTTCATTTCCGACTACCAACCAGCAAGTTGACCTGAATCCTAAACACTGCCCTAAACCCTAAACCCCTAACCCAACCCGAAACCCTAAACCCAACACTCTAAATTCAATAAACCCCTAACTCTACACTCTAAACCCTGAAGGGGACTCGGCAACGGACCTGGAAAGCAAGCTCCACTGCGCCTTTCTCTCGAACTCGTCCTCTGGAAACTGGCAGCCACCTCCGAAGGATGCACATGCGTCTCGGCATTCAAGGGTTAAGGATTTAGGGTTAAGGTTTAGGGTTTAGGGTTAAGAGTTTAGGGTTAAGGGTTTAGGGTTTAGGGTTTAGGGTGCAGGGTTTGGGGTTTATAGGGTTTAGTGGTTTAGGGTGTTTCTTTCTGTCGAAGGTTGACACGGCAAAGCTCCGCACTATTTGAAAACTTAGAGGACTTAGCAAATAGGTGATACAGTGGGTCATAAGCAGGCCAACGCCAGTTAGGCGGCTTTTAGCCTCCGTTATAGCCTACTTCCAAGGTCCCTAAACCAAGCCCGAATGCAATCGACGGTTCCCTCATTGGAGCCTTCACCTGAGGAGCCTAAACCCCAAACCCGGACCCTGAATCCTAAACCCTAAGCCCTAACTAAACCCTAAACCCTGAAACCCTTAGACCCTAAACCCCAAATCCTTAACCCCAAACCCTAAACCCTAAGCCCTAAATTCATCATCCTCCAACTCCAATTCTGAAACTCCCAACCCCTAATCCCGACATCCTCATCCCCAGACCTGAATGCTGAAGATCCTAGTTGTCTAAATCATAGTATGCAACATATTCGGTTTACATAGGGTGTCGG
The DNA here is from genome assembly GCA_905231905.1 of Symbiodinium pilosum. Taxonomy (NCBI): domain Eukaryota; class Dinophyceae; order Suessiales; family Symbiodiniaceae; genus Symbiodinium; species Symbiodinium pilosum. Next base: position 6,737 of record CAJNIZ010003034.1, on the reverse strand, counting down.
GTTTAGGGTTTAGGGTTTTGGGTGTAGGGTTTAGAGAATTGGGGGTACACAGTTGTAAGAGTGTAGGATAGAGTTGAATTTATTTCTTGTCAGCTGCATCTTCCGGAAACATCGTAGGAAAAATCCCAGTTCAATCCAGGTATTATCCTACAGTCTATTAAATTCCCCTCAGCCCTTAACCCTAAACTGCGTCTACAGATGACACTCGTGTTTCGTCATTTACCGACCTGGCTGGGAAACCCTCCAGTCTACTCTAAACCCTAAGCTCTAATCCCTAAACCCTAATCCCCAAGCCCCAGCAAAAAATAGGTGCTTGCAGCGCTCGTGCGGGAAGGCTATCTAGAGGCTCTGCAGCACTTGTGCAAAGACTTGGCGGTACTTCTGTAGGACGCAGGTTTCAGGTTTGGAGTTTGGGAGGCTTACATTCTTAGGCTTCAAATTTTGCGCTTTGGGCGTGCGATTCCTGACATGAAGTTTTGGGCTTATGCTGATGCGGCTTAGGACAGAGTATCTGATTGCGTGGCGTGTCAAAAATCTAGGGAGTTGCTTGGGATCAGCGGAATCATACATGGGGCTAGTAGGGTTTGGGGTCTAAGGTTTAGCGTTTAGGGTCTCGGTCTCGGGTGAAGGTGGTAGAGTCTGCCAAAGTGGGATCTCTTAACAACAGCTCAACCCTGAACCCAACCTAGACCCTGAACCCTGAACCCTTAGCCCCAAACCCTCAACCCCAAGCCCTAAACCCTACACCGGCCCTAAACCCCAAAAATCCTAAATTGCAGCCCGGGTCATCCAAGGACAGTCCAACACAACCTCCGAGCGAGGTGCCGGGATTTAGGGTTCAGGGTTTTATGGTCTTAGGGGTTTAGGGTTTTAGGGGTTTAGGGTCTTAGGGGTTTAGGGTTTTAGGGGTTTAGGGTCTTAGGGGTTGAGGGTTTTCAGGGTTTAGGGTTTCGGGTTCAGGGATTAGGGTTTAGGATTAAGGGTTTCGGGGTCAGGGGTTCATCTACGTAGCCCCTTAAAGGAAGGTTGTGGTTACACGTACTAGTACCTAGGATTTTTGCATTTTTAACTCTGAACAAGAGAGACCCGCAATCTTGAGAAGTCACTCGCACCAGTGTTCAACGCTTTTGCGATACCTGGGGCTTCTCCTTTAGGCCCCATATTATATATTGGGGAAATATAGGGATAATGGAAAAGAAAATGGAAGCTACTACAGTATATTTGGGTTATATAAGCTAGCTTGAACTCGATGGCTTCGGCTTCACAACCTGAAGCTCGATCTCCCAAAATTGTTAAATCCTCTTTTTTGGGTGTATGGATTCCTGATTATCATAAGCCGTTATCGGCAGGGACCTAGGCTTCGAAAGCCTCCACGCGAGAGAGTTTGCAGTACTGAAGGGGGCATTGCGGGCTAATACAGAAGCTTGACTAATGGCCGATATTTTCCCTGTGCTCCCTACGTAACCAAGATATACACCCAAACCTAAGTCTTCTTCCAAAAAGATGCGCCCACCTTGAGTAAAGTAGAGGTTCTGGAGGCCATGCAAGAGTCTGCTCTGCGACGCGGCTTGCCGAGGAATCTCAGCTAGCATTTTTCTGTAGTGCCAATGAAGAGGCCTGAAGAACTAGAATGAGGTTTTGGAGATCCCTTTCAAGGGGTTATACTTATTTATCAGGGTTTAGGGCTTAGGGTCTAGGATCTCTTGGAGGGGTTCTAGTCTTTGTTGAGGGTTTAGGGTGGAACCTTAGGCCTTGGGGAATAAAGGCATCGCAAAAATGGAAGCTCCTGAATTGTTTAAGGTAGAGGTTGCGCACTGCAGCGCTATTCATTCAAGGTTCAGGGTTTAAAGTCTAGGGATGTAGGGCCCTAAGCCGTTCAAGCAGGGAGAATCACATCTCACAGGAGTAGGAACGAATCAGAATGTATCAGAAGCCGTGCTTATGCTCAGCTTATATAAGGGTTGAATGTAGGGCCTGAACATTAAAGAGGGATCTGAGGCATATTGCACGGCAGTCATATATAAGGGCTATAAGTTATAAGGAATATGTATATAACTATTCAGCCTTCAACTGTAGAATCATACTTTCGGTGTCGAGCGTTTAGATAGGATTTGGCTGTAGAGTTGAGGGGACAACAGGCGTATCTACCGTTGGGCGCAGTGCTGTCGCATGTTCCCCATTGTAATCTAGAACCCTGAATAATTACCAATCCGATGGTCCTAGATTCCTCGTAAAATTATCCTACTCTCGACACTACTGGTACGCATTCAGGCGCCTACGGTATTTTCCAAAGTTTGGGCACATTTTCTCCCCCTTTCGTCATACCCTCCCCTGAGTGATAAGAACTCCCTAAGAGCGAATATTCCTAAACCTTAAACCCTAAACTCTAAATACAATCTGGGGAATATTTGTTAGGAGGCAGAGCCAGGGGTTCTATTCCTGCGTTACCATAGTAACCATAATACTGGAATTTATCTAGGCCGCATGGTACTTGAGGGACATCCGCTCCATCAACAATATTACCTGGACCCTACCCCGTAATCCTTAGCTTTACATCATCATGCGCAAGTCAGGAGGCGGACCTATCTTGCAAACGTGTGGCAGCTGCTTCGGGACATTAATTTGCATGACCCGTCGCGGAGGGATGCAGTTGCGCTTGACTCTGACCCAATGCCTTGAGCGAAAATGAGTTTGCTCATTCTGGTTGTTAGGGCTTAGGGAATCTGCGTAGTGTGGGGCCCACTAGTTGCACACGTTAGCCAGACGCAAATTGTTGAGGGCAGTGACATCACGGTTTGACGTCAGACTTGACCTGCCAGCTCTTCAGGCGCAGGATCATTCTCTCCCCAAAATGCGCCAGTTACGGAGGGCCATCAAATCAGACAACATGATTCTTGGGTTGCCACCACTGGTGCCGCCAAACGGGGAGTTTTTGGGGGTGCAAGGATAAAGGTGTAATGTTCCCAATGATCGCAGAGCCTCTTATGGGGGGATGCATGATGTGCTGCATAGCTGGGAGTTTACCACATTTAACAAACCAACAGCTGGGCATTTCTGTGAAATCCGAAGCTCTGGAATAACAACTCTAAACAATAAACCCTAAAACCTAGACTCCGGACCCTATAATACGTATCATATGACTGTAGATCAGGTCCTGTTCTAGGGTTTAGGGTCCCTTACCCCAGTTTCCATTTCAGTTTCTATTCTCTTTTCCATCTCATTGTCCATTATCCTCAAACCCTGAAGCCAAAAACACCTAAATCATAATGAAGCCATTTTCGAAGATTTTTGTGGTTTTAGGGCTGTGGTTTCCGAATGTTAGTCGTATCGGTTGAGGGGTCCCTGTATTAATGATTACATTTTTTGGGTCTGTTCTGGGGCCCGCCTATTTAGGAAAACTGTCATTTCACGGGGAACTGGACAAAACATGTTCGCAAACCAAGCTCCTACGGTGGATCTAAGGATTTTCTAGGTGGGTAGTTTCGCATATATATGCCTTACATATGCCTCATATACCGCCAGCCACCCCACGTAAGCCTTCTGTAAGCCTTATGCAACGCTGGTAACTCCCCACACTTAATTTCCCCTTAGTGGATGAAGGGATCCCGCACCTCTTAATCGTTCAGTACGCCGTTTTAGATTCAGTGTTACTTACTGGGAGTTGGTAGGGAATTAGGGAAGATGATCCCTATATAGCACTATATAATATATTCCCTTATTCCGTACTAGGCCCTAGTAAGGTTAGGGTCGGTCTTCAAAACAAGCTTTCACGCCAACCGTTGTGGCCTTCTCTCAAATGCAAACGGGGTCTTTAGGCATCCGAGGATTGAAAACTAGGTTTAGGGTTTTAGGCTTCAGGGCTTAAGGTACCCTAAAGGGATTTTTAGGGGCTGTTCCTTCATGGCAGGACCTCAAGCTCTAAAGTTTGGCAAGGCATTGGGAACTGGGGGCCTCCTTACCTTAAACCCTAAACCCGATGTTTTATACTAATTGATGCAGCCTGTAGTTCAACTCAGAGCCACGGTGTAGAGTTCAGGGTACCGTGAAGCGTAAACCCTGAATCCCAAACCCTCCTAAACCCTGAATCCGAAACCTCTAAGCCCTAAACCCTGAATCTAAAACCCCCTAAACCCTCGACCCTAAACCCCCTTAAGCCCTAAACCCTGAAAGCCAGACAATGAGCATAAGGCCTTGAGAAACGCACGGGTGGAGTCCAACGACATCGTCCGAGGCCGCAACACCACCATCTGGCCAGGAGCTCGGAAGACATGGGTTCAAGGGTTTAGGATTTAGGGTGTAGGGGTTAGGGTTAGGAACGTTTTGGGCTAGGGTTTAGGATTCAGGGGTTCAAGGGTTCAAGGATCTATGACTTAGGGTTTTGGGGGTTCAAGGGCTTAGGGTTAAGAACGTTTGGGGTTTGGGTTTACGAACCAGGGCTTAGAGTATAGGGCATTGGTCTGAATCAGGATTTGGGTGTGTCAGTTTTGGGTAAGCGGAAGATGTAGGAATTCAGTACGCAGTTATCTAGATCGACTTCCCCCTAGACTTGTGTCGGTAGAGCAGCTGAAGCTGAAAAAGAACCTGTAAAGTTGTGAGCCCAACCAAGGCTGTGAACCCAAGAATCCCCTGATTCTTGAGTAAAAGTCGCCATGTCAGCGATGGGAGGGTAGAGTTTAGGGTTTAGGGTTTAGGGCTAATCCGGACTTAGGGGAGCGAATTGAAGCAAACCAAAATCAAGGTAGAAGGCTTCTGCCTAGCCCTTTCAGACGACTGTTCAGTAGCCATCTATATAGACAGGAGTGCAAAGGGTCTGCGGTTTGGGTTGAAATAATGCCCTGACACATTATAACCCCCCGCCCACCGAACAACGAGTTTTCTTGTACTATATGGGTTTAGGGTTTTGAGGGTTTAGGGTTGCGGTATTACAGCTTCACGCAACACGTCTCTCGAAACCCCAAGCAAGAACCCCTGAGTTTTTGGAAACCTCAAGCTAATCCAGTCATTCATTTCTTACCATCATAGCCTTGAATTTCCCTTAAGTTAGCCCCCCCAACCTCTAAACACTAAACCCTCCCAACAGCTTTTGTGGGGGCCTAGTAGTCCCTCATAGCGGCTTTGGGGCTTTTGGGGGCTTCTTTTTCAAGTGGGACCCCTATCAACCCATGATACCCTAAACCCTAGACCCTAAACTCAAAACCTAGACCCCAACCACAACAAGCCCTATAAACCCTAAACCCTAGACCCTAGATCCTAAACGGCAGGGGAAAGCCATAGCTGCCGTTGCCAGGCTGTTCGTCGAGCTAATCACGGCAGTTGAACCGCAAGGTACATTGGAGGCCTTCGATCAAGACTTCGGGCTTACTTGGGGGTTCAGGGAGCTTGGAAGTAGGGTTTAGGGTATAATGCTGCTTAGTAAGTCGCCTGACCCTCAAAATAGGAATTGTGAATCCTCTCTGTGGGTCAGAGGGTTGAATTAGGCAGCCATAAGCCCTAAAACCAAAAAGGCCATGTAGGGATCCCTCCGATAGAAAAAGGGATGATGGGCACCTCGGTCCTTGTTCAAGGAACAGGCTGAAGTTTTTCCGAGTATGTTCAAGCACACGATGGTTACCCTGGAAAGGTGCCATGTAGACCCTATGTAAACCCTAAACCCTGAACTCTTAAACCCTTTCTACATGCTGTGCACCAGCCTTTTTGCCGAGCTACGCACCTGGGAACTACCATGAACTACCCATCTGCAAATGTCCTGAAATAGTTGGGGAACCAAGCTTTCAATTGTTTAGGGTCTAGAGATGCGGTTCAAGGTTTAGGGTTTAAGGTGTAGGGTTTAGGGTTGCTACAACCTTAGCACCAGCGCCATTGTGAGAAAAACTGTTCTGGTACTAGAGCACCTTCATGGCGGCCTTGGGTGATTTTGAAGGGATTGTACTGGAATACAGAGAGGAAAGCGTAGGGATATTGGAGGTCATACATTGCCCCCCCAGCTGATGCGGAACTCCAACAGGACCCTGCGAAGACTACTGTGCTTGTATATTGAGGGGTATTTGGTAGTTCCCCGAAATAAGGGGACCCCAATATAGATCCCCAAACACTATCACATTTCAGTGGCATCTAACCTGATATCACCAGAGATATGAGCAAGATAATATTCCCCTGTTGGTGTAGGATTTTCAAACAAGGACATAAACTTGCTCGGTGCAGCCACTCAAAACCCGTCATTTCTGGTAGGAAATCTCCCCGAATCCCGACCCCTGAACCCTACACCCCTGACCCCTAAACCTGAACCCCTCAACCCAACCCTAAAGTTCCCAATGGCGAAATCCCCTTCCGGTAGCAACTGCTTGAATGTTGTGGTGTGCCGTGTTGTTTAGGCTCCAGTGAAAAGACGTGACACGAGCTCATATGGGAATCCCCGCTAGTCACTGTGAGAAGCCCCTACACCCCAAACAATGTTTTTTTCAACCCTAGACCCTAATTCCCAAGTTCCCGAACTCCTTCAAGTGAGCTGTAGTCTAAACTCCTTAAAGGGGATATATAGGGGATTATACGGTGGAGTATTATAGGGCTTTAAAAGGGGGATATTAGGAGTTTAGACTATAGCTCAAGTGAGTAGTATTTTATTTGGGGATACTATGGTACCCAATATAGAGTAAGACTATATCCTCCTTTTGGTGTATAGTACTTTATATAAGGAATAGAATCTTACCGGGTTTAACCACCAAAAAAAACACTGCTCA
>CAJNIZ010003033.1:189-22383 GCA_905231905.1 Symbiodinium pilosum | reverse complement strand
TGGAACACGAACGGAATTATGCATTTGGCATGGATGCTCCAGTCACCGTATGCTCTTCAACACGAACGGAAAGCCAACAAATGTAAGCCTGAAAAAACGTGCGTTTCGCTGGACGGAAAAGTCATCCGATGGCGGCTGCTACTACAACACTACTACTACTACTACTACTACTACTACCACCACCACCACTACTACTACTACTACTACCACTACTACTACTACTACTACTACTACTACCACCACCAATACTAATACTACTTGAGCAGCAGCAGCAGTTGTTGTCGCTTTTCGCGGTGGTGGTAACGGTAACGGTGACTGCGACGATAGCCGTCGTCCTCGTCCTCCTCCTCCTCCTCGTTGTTGTCGTCGTGGTCGTGATCATGGTGGCGGTGGTTGTTGCAGTATAAATAGGAGAAAGGGGGATCGGCAGCAGCAAAATCCAACAAGGTCATTGCACCCAGAAATCGAGAGAAAATCGGAAGACTACAGTTTGACAGAGACTCCCGACCCCTTGAAGACAGTAACCGCAAGATATTGTGAGCTTACTCGCTTGCGTAAAAACAACATGTGCGAACGCCTTAGCCTTAAGCCATCTTCCGTGCTGGCTTCTAGGATGGTGACCCATTTCCGCGATGAGGAGCTGCTACTGCCCTTCTTCATCATCCACCATGCCCCCATGTTCGATCGGGTCATTGCAATAGATTACAACAGCACGGACAGGAGTGTTCAGCTATTTGAGGAATATGCGCCACCATCTTGGCAGATCGTGCCTTCTGAGACAGGTGGGGTTTTCAAGACGAGTTCAGCTGTTGAGATCTCCTTTGAAAGAGCCTGCAATGGGCCGAAATATCTGCCCGTGAAACATTCAAATAGCCATGCTCACAGGGCCTGCTGGGGGAGTAAGGCTCTCAAAACTACCCCTAGGGACTGCTCAGTAGACTCCCATAACTCCAAAAACCACGAGGATCTGTATGTGACATGGAAGCTTCCAGGTGAAGTGTTTGATGCTCGGAAGTGCGATGCGCAAGTCATGTTCTGGGAAAAGCAAGTGCCGGAAGACTGGGTTGTCGCTTTGACAACTACAGAGTTTCTGGTGTACCCTGCCATGAGACTGGATCTTCACGAGAAGCAAGATCAGTTCCCTTTTCCCTGCATCATGCATATTCCGAACTTGGCCATGACTCACGGCTGCTGTGGGCAGAGGGTTTTCACCTCCAATTAATTTCTGAATCCCAAGCCGTGGGTTTGGAGGTTTTGTAGGCATACATTTGGATACATACGGGCTCTACAGGGTTTAGGGCCTTTGAGACTTTCAAAAACTCAGGGTCCTTTCTTTGGAGCCCCTTGAATACGGAATTTAGTATGTTCGGAAAGAATTCCGCCAAATATCCCAAACCTTTAACGTTACCCCAAGCCACCTTTAGCCCGAGAGAAAACACAGTTAAGGACTGGTGATGATCGAAGACCCCTTCTTTACTTTCAGCCCTTGCTTCGGCAGCGGCACGTTTTCATGGAAAGATTGAGTCTGAGTCTGACTTGGATCAGGGTCTTTTGGAGTCATTCTTCGAGTCGCAAGATCAGAATGCTGTTCAAAATGAAATTGGGAGCTCAGTGTGGTCCCGTGGACCCTAAGCCCTAAACCCATCCATCTTACTTGGATCAATGCATAAAAGCCTCAAATCCTCGTTTTTTCAGCTTTGTAGGTCTGACAATTCAAGGTTGAGCTACACTGATTTGTCGAACCCACAGAAATCATTTTGTTCAGGGGCTGATTTTCACATGAGCGTATAATCGGATGCCATGGACAAGTTGTAGGGTGTCCTATCGCTTTTGGGCCTTTTGGCGTAGGATACAAGAAAGGTGTCGCTTTTGGGGGGTTCGGCCAAAACACATTCATGCTTCCGTCTTAGATTGAGCGGTATCGCTTTTGGGGGGGGGTCCTATCGCTTTTGGTGCTTTTTTCGCGATTACTATGTCTCACGGCATTCCTTCTCTTCGTGCCTAATAGGCGAGTTTTGGCGATTGCTCACATGTTGGGCGATTCCCGTTGCGACTTTGGGTAGCATTGCGGGTCCATGGTTCCATGTAGCAGTGGATCATGCAGGCTCTGAACTCTGAGCAATCCAAGCCCCTAACGACTCCAAACAGCCAGGAGTGCCATTTCACATTACAGCCGCTTCATGCATTGGGGAACGTCAAGCACCCACGTCTACGACATTGGTCGACATTACTACCTTGACGTCAGGAAAAACAAGACGACACAGGTCGACTATGTTGACAGCCATTAGACTGCAATGGTAAGTTGTTACAAATTTTCCTTAGGTTGTAGAATCCGGGAGCACAAACACCAGGCAGAAAATCCCTCGGCCCCAAACCCTGAGCATTCCAGATGACTTAGGTGGAAATGCCTATGTTGCAAAGTGGTACATGACTCCGTGGCCCGAGCAAATAGCCAGAAAGGTCAACGTGGGCAGAACCATTCCGTTAAGCGACAAGAGGAAGAACTACGGATTCCAACATATAAGGGCATTCGAATATGGTCCCGGGGAGGTCATCAAAGTTCGTAATGATGTCATGAGACACCTGCAAGTCGACCTCTGTGACGACAACAGAACCCAGGAAACATCCATACTCAAGGTTCGACGGACATTCTTTGCAGAGGTTGGGGGAGGTTGCTTCCAATCTGAGGATGGCCAATACCTTGCGTGAGGCAAAATGTGAGTGCCAGTCTTCCTCGTTAGGGTCTGAGCGTTTCAGGTCCCTGCATGCTGCATCTTCTAAATTTTGCTTTTCAGCAGAGATTCAACGTTACGCCTAAGCCCTATAGAGCCTGAGCTTTGACTGACGAGAGGCAGGGCCAGGGTTTCGGCGTTCAATATAGCGACATGCAGCAGCTCTGCTGTAGAGCAGCAAGAACGCAGAAACAAAAGAAAAGGCTTTTACTCTGGCAACCGGCGCTCTACCAGTATTAGGTCCAAGCTTTAAATGCTGAGCGGCAAACCTTAAATGGCGTACATTGTGATGGTGGGCAGTCTTCAGCAGCACTGTTTGGGCTGAAGCACAAGATGACGGGTTCAGCAGGTTGGTTGGGGCCAGCACCAAGTTGCAGCAATTTCCAGCTTCAGGCTCAGGAATCCTCTGCCATCAGGAGCCTCCGAATTTTGAATGCGGATCATTGCTGAGGAACTGCATATCACGTGAGTGCCTCTAGGCAGCCCATCTACAGCTCGTTCTCAGCCACTCTGGTTTTGATCATGTCCACACCCTGGGAATGTGGGGCAGCCTGGTTCTACACGCACAAATAGGATGTCTTTGACAGGCTTGGCGAGCACCAGCCCGCCACCAACCGCCACAAACCGCCACAAACCGCCACCAACCGCCACCAAGAGCCTGCATCTCCTGGCTGAGCGCAGGCCGTCCAAAAGACTGTCAGGGCTGTCGGATTTCGCGGGATTGCGGAAATCTGTGGAATATCTTCGTCACATTTCGTTGGCATTCTGGTCCAAGCCGCAGTCCATGTCAGTAGTACATTTTGACACTGGAAAGTAATTACACGTTCTGCAGCACAATTAGATCACACCAGTATGGTTGCGGAAGCCAGGCGTTCGCCTTATGGACTTCTTCGTCTGGTTGCAGCTGCCGCCGTGGGGGCGATGTTTGCCTTAGCGTTCCTGGCGTCACCGTTCCACTGTCCAGATGTGCCTGTTCCAGTTTCGAGCCATGAGTCCTCTTCCCAGCCATCCGTTTCGCCACTCAGTGTCGAACCACCACCTACCAATGCTGAGTCCAGTGTGCGAGAAACCGGCACCATCAAGCCCGACGCTACTCCAGGGTGCGGGCGCCTGTGTGAAACATGCAATCAGTTCTGTGTCTTGGTTGCCAAGCACGCAAGTTGTTTTTGAGTTCCCCAGTTTCAGCTTGGCCTGCGTAGAGCAAGACCGCCAGCCAGCCAAGGTGTGCCTTGGAATCCACATTTCTTTAATATGTTGCAGGATTGTGGCCACGTGTGTAAGACAGTGCCAGACGGGGTCAACGTGAAGAAGAGCATGGGCAGGTTTTTCGATGAATTCCGCAAAAAGGTGGATTGCCACCAACTGTGGTCCAGCCCCCACATGGATGTGCCAGGTGAAGGGCGCCCACCCAAGTGGCAGGACTTGCCAAGGGAGCTAAAAGAGCTCTACTCTTACGGGGGGGCTGTCGGATTTTCACCATACTACTTTGACCAGAAGTTTTATGGAGGCAAGCAGCATGTGACGGCTGCAGTTCACAATTGGACTTCGGAGGTGATAAACGACATGATCGCCCAAGCCCGCGAGCACAAGCTCAAGGGCACTTATGACGTTGGTGCAACAGAATGTTTGAGAAAAGGCATCATTGATGCTAACTTACAGGGGAAGAGTGTCCTGGTGATTGGTTCGCTGAATCCGTGGGTGGAATCCCTGTGTCTGGCACACGGTGCGGCTGAAGTGACCACCCTAGAATACGCAAGCCTGCATTCCAGTGATGTGCGAGTGCGCACATTGACACCCTTCCAGTTGAGTGCTGCCGTGGAAAGCGGCCTGCCAAGCTTCGACGCAATTGTGACCTTCAGCTCCATTGAACACTCAGGGCTTGGACGCTATGGTGATGCACTGAATCCATTTGGCGACCTGATCACTCTCGCCCGTGCCTGGTGCCTTGCGAAGCCAGATGCCGACCTTGTGTTGGGGACTGAAGGCAAGCTAGCATCGAAGCCAACAATCTTCTTCAATGCACATCGCCACTATTCAAACCTGACATATGCTCAGTTGTTCGCAAACTGGAAGCAGATGACGGTACACAAGTGCTATCAAAGTGTTTTCACCTTGAAGAAGCTCCCTGCTCTGTGAGGAGCGAAAAAGTGTGGCCAAGTGTCTGCCCTTTCCTAGACGTGCTGCCATGCGACAACACATCTCGACATTTCGACGTTACTTCGCACTTGACTCCACACAGTGTGAAATGATGTGCAAGAAACACTGAAGCCCGGCTCAGTACTTTCACTTATCTTAGGGTTCTCCAGCCGCTGTTGAAAAGCAGAAGCCTGCACAAAAAGATAGAGGTTTGGCAAGAACCAGTTCTTGGCACTGAGCTGTTCTCGCATAAATGAAGTTGCTGCAGGCTGGTCGTGAGCCAATTGTCCGCAATCCCAAGCTTCAGCACCCACTGTAGTTTGACTGCGCTGTTGGGGATTCCATTTCCTCTTCTCATCAGCAGTGTGGAAGCAGGTTCACTTGGCCCTGGCTTCAGGTTTTGTTTCAGGGCGCTTCCTGGCAAGGAAGGCCAACTTGTGATGCAATTTTCAGGCTCAAGGCTGCTCGAGGCCAACGTGTCCGATCCAGCCTATGATTACACTTGCATACTTGTTTAGTTCTGCAACCTCTGATTGTGAGGGAAGTTGACGTTGGCATGTGCCATGGAGAAAGCTGCCTACGACAAATTAGCGTTGTCTGCTTGGCGGTGCTGCTGGTTCTGATGCCTTTTCTTTGGCGGAAATGGACGCCATCATGCGTCGGGACGACACTTCAGAAGGACACGCGTTCCACAGGAACAGCTTTACCAGGTGGGAAGTATGCGTGCGCCTAGATTCTGTGGGAACATCGTACTCTCGCTCCTTCTATTCAAGCAACAAATGCCAGGTGTCTTTCCTCATGTCCAAAGAATGTATCAACAGTCTTCTTGTTGAGTGTGAGATTCTGCCATATGCAGGCAGTGCTAGGTCAGAAGCGCTTCATGAGTGACCTCTGTTTGTAAACATGTGCGGACATCGGCAGTGGTAGTTCAGGGCAACGCTGCTCGTTGCGCATCAGCTTTCATTTACATGGGGCATAGGGTCAGCAAGGTGCACAGTTCAGGTTATGGATCACTTCTTATTGCTGTAGTGCTTTCGTAGCAAAACATGCAGTGAGCAACGCCATCAGCATCCCAACGCAACCGCAAGTGTGGCATGGGCAGTAACAGTTGTAGCGCTACTTCTTGCTCTTGCTCCTGTATGTCTCTTCTCTTCTTTGTTGCTGTCGCAGATGCTCTTCTGGTGGTGCTGGTGGTACCGGTGCTGGTGGTGCTGGTGCCGGTGCCGGTGCTGGTGCTGCTGGTCATGATGTGTTGGTACTGGTGGCAGCTGCGGCGGCGGCGGCGGCGGCGGTGGTGGTGGTGGTGAAGGTGGCGGCGGTGGGGGTGGGGGTGAGAGGGGGGTGGCGGTGGCAATGGCCGTGGCAGTAGGAGAAACGGCAGGAAAAGTGGCGTAAAGATTTTACATGCGTGTTGTCAGTGGTGAGTGGCTGTCGCACGGCTTGTTTTCATAGCGGTGCCATTTGCAGTAGCCATCCTGGGGGTTGTCCTCATGATTATCGTAGTGGTAGTCGCCATGGTCGACGGAGTGGTAGCAGGATTATCATGAGTACTGGGTTTGTGGAAGCAATAGTGTAAGTCAAGTAAAAGGCAGTAGTACATGCATGCTTACCAGTGTTAGCAAAAGTTGTTAAAGCACGAAAGCATGTATGTTGAATTTCTGTAGGCTTTACATCCATGTTTCTGGCGGCGAATGGGCAAATGTGTTCCGCCCATGTAAATTGCAAGATGTGAGCTCTGTCCCTTATTACAGGTGGGTCTGCAATTGCCCTGGCGAGCGGTGGGGCATCTGGTGTCCTTTTCAGTGGCCGGCCATTTCGCGAGATGCCGGCCATGGGACCACGCCCTTGTGGCGGTGGTGCTTTGGAATGTGCGGCCCTTGACACAACGGCAGTCGACTGGCTGTTGAATGCAAAAGGCTGCTCAGGAACCCGCTGGGCAGTGCTGACAACAATTAACGGACCAACGCCTGCTGTACAGCAGTTGGCTGAGGCTGATGGATGGTGCATTGCGGTCGCTTGGGTTTCTTAGGGCCTGAGGACCTGTCCATACAGCAACATCACAAAACCCGACCAGCCTTTTAGAAATGCTTGTGCCGCTGAGGTCATCAGCGACCTGAAGGGGCCAGCGAGATACGACCTTCCACGTGCTTCTTCTCATGGCCTTTTTTTCTTGAACGCGTCCCTTCAGAAAAAGCTGGCTGCGGACAGAGCCTTGGGTTTCAGTTTGGGCCATCTGATGCTGAGGAGAGGAGCACTAGATCTGTGGTTTATAAAAAATGCGCGTTGCTCCGCAACTCCCTAAGATTGCGAAAGGTGCCTCCTCTTGTTTGATGGCTTGCTGTTTTTCATACGGTCGCTCAGCGATTCTCAGGTACCTTTGTGTCTTCCATCCCGTGGAATCACTTTGGGCGGAAGAATTTGGGATATCTCGTTGCAATTGCCCGCGGTGCGCAGGTGATTTGGGACTTTGACGATGACAATCTAGTGACTGCTGGTGACTTTCCAGACTTTCCAAGAGGTTTGGATTCCGGCATTTTGCAGGTCTTATGGACGCCCGGGCCGGGGGCACATCTAGGGAGTGGCGGCGTCTTGAATCCTGGATGATTTTGTACATCACAAGGAAAGAATCCAACGGTTTGCTAGCACCGCATCTTACAGCATGGCTTGACTCCAGCCTTATCAGCCAGACAAGGAACATCTATTCAGCGCTTGGGTGCCCTGTTTGGCCATGCTGGCCACGTGGCTTCCCGCTCTCCCTGGCGCGGTCCAGAGCTCCAAACCGCAGCGACACGGATGCAGACCTGCACCTGGGAGCGTCTTCTTAAGAAACAGTAAACAGCTCCTAGCAGCTCCAAGGTGAGTGGCTCCAGAGCAGCGAGCTGAGCAAGCCCAGCAAGCGTGTGGCCGTGCTGCAGTCTTTGGCGGACAAGGACCCCGACGTTGACGCAATCTTTCGCCTGACTTCGCCCAGCGCCACGGAGATCTACTTCCAGCCGCCGGGCAAGGAAGTCCTGGCTTTGCCAGCCTTCACATTTTGCCCGGCCAATGCGCAAGCAGCCTTGCATCGGCGAGATGCCTTTTGGGGGCTCCTTCTGCCAATGACAGTCTCTGGACGAGTTTCTGACATTTGGCGCAGCTATCTCATGCAAAGGCTCCTTTGGGACGTTGGGCTGCTACGAATGCAACGATGAACACCATGAGTTTTAGTACTTTTGAAGAAGAGCCCGAATGTTCCCGGTGATCGTAATGATTGACAGTATTGGGAAGGATTCAAGTAAACCTTCACCCAGTGAGCTTAATTAACACCATCCCTCAAATCTGTGCCGGTGAAATCCCTATTGAGCAACTGAACTCCTGGCTTGATTCCCAGACATGGAGACCTCCGCAAGCATGTTGATGTCAACCAGGGCTTAGCAAGAGGTAGAAGGGATCGGTAAAGCTGTGTGTAGCAGTCGCGCAAGAGGTTGCATTTAGCATTTTCTCCGCCCTTGGTTCGGCAAGACCGGAATGCACACAATTACCTTGCAGACTTCAATGCAGAGCAGCAGTTGTACCTCGTCCCCATACAGGCACAAAGTTTGATCTTGTGGACTAGCGCTTGTCCGGTGAGGAACTAGGAATCAGCGATGTCACAATGATGTCTCTTGCTGAGAGCAGAAAGCAAGGTACACTCAAACGGAACGATTGTTGGAATTCTTGGGCTCTTGGAAAAGTTCGCTGAGGACGCTGCCAGATCGGATGGAGGACCTGATCCCCATTCACCCCGTGAGGCTCCACCTGTGCCCTACTTGGTGGCAAGGTTTGAAAGTACAAGGCTCCACCAAAAAGGAATTGACTATCGAAAGGAACTCTGAGCCTGAAGCCCCCGTCTCGCATCGCCTTAGTCGCTGAGGAGCTGTGGGGCTTGGCCTATGAGAGAGGCTATCTGGAATCTGCAGATCTGTACAGCTTGCGGTTTTGGATCCTGGCGCTGAAAAGGCTCGGTTGTTAGCTGTTTCATGCCTCAAGAACGAATCTGGCTCGTCACCCGCACAGCCTGAGAGACTGATCAACCACAGCATCTTACTTCTTCGGCATAAACATTGCGCCATGCTGACTAAACGGCATCCCAAGAACAGAAGTACCTAAGGCTGTCTGAGTGCTTTGACAAGTCTTTTAAGGGAGATTGTGCGTGGCGTAGATCTACAACCGACAACATGCATTCTGGAAATGCAATGACTCAGACTTGCCAGCGCCTGTATCATTCTTAATCTTGGTCCCGACAGGCTCGGCTATGTGTTCCCAGACGTGACACCACCGTCAACGTCAACGGCCGAGACACCTGTGAAAGTGCCAGAGCCCGTGACCGAGCACTCGGAACACCTGCCTGTTAAGATTCTTGTAGCTGTACCTTCGCAGAAAACGCCTACAGACTCAGATGCTCGCAAGACGGTGCGGCAGACGTGGGCTGGGTATCCAGAGTTCAGAGACAACACGTGCATTTTACGGTTCTTCTGTGAGCTACCGATTCCGGGCGAGGATGATGTCGTTGTGCTAGACACTTTCGGAAAAAGCCGCGATGTGACCATCAATGTGCCTCCGCACGACAAGTTCAAGGGCAGCACTCAGTGGGTAGATTTCAACATGGCAATGATTCGGTGGGCTCTGGCTAACGTGCCCAACTTGACGCATTACCTGCGAATGGATGGGGATGCGTTTTTCTGCCCAAGGGCCCTAGTCGGCATACTAGCAAGCCCTTCCCACCCCATCAATCACAGGCGGAAGACACGGGTAGGAATGGGGCTCAGCAGCACTCACTGCAACAGCTGTGGCTGCGATGAAGCCTTCAACTTGATCTCAGTTGAGTTATGCCAACGACTCGTGCAAGTCTATCCTGACGCCCACCGCAAGTATTCATCAAATTTCAGAAGAACCTTCGCCGCGAACCTGCACCTTCTGCTCAGGTTTGCCGGGCTTCGATCTGGTGATGGTGGAAATATTGAATGGTGGTGGCAAAACTCCCCAAAGCCTGCCATTTTTTTCCCCATTAATCCGGCTGACGTCCCAAAGACAGTCCAGTCTTTGAAGCTGCACCAAGAGGACCCGTGCAGAAACTTCATTTGGGTGCACCCCGCCAAGCGCAATGAGGACATCAAAACGCTCTTTGCCTTGTCGCAATCTGGCAAGGCGGGTTGTTTGAAATCCACTCCAGGCTGCTACAAAGCTACCGCACAGCACTAATGCGGGTATCATGTCCGCCGGAACACTCAACACATATCAAGCATGACCTTGGTTCAGGGAATGGAGCAGCATGACAATTTGAGGCTTTTCGGGCTTTTCAGCTGCAGGAGCCGGGATTCAGGTTTGACGGATACTGTAGCGGTGTTGCTTCTTCTGAGCAAGGAGTGAGGAGATCAGATGGCGTGCCAACACTATGTAGCTTACCTGCTTGCTGTTGTATTTCTTTTTTCCAAGGCAAGAATCCAGCTTTGTCCCCAAAAAATGAAGATCATAAATTCATACGCGGCGATGCCTGACTTCGAAAAGGGTGAGAGTGGCACTAACAGTCTCATGAGGGATATTGATCATCATGATGATGATGTGACCCAGATCATGACAAGTAACCAGGACCAAGCAGTACTGGCAAGCAATCGCTAGCCAAGACGTGTCCCTGTCCTCAGGCTGGAGGTGCGCTCCCTCTTCCGAGCTTGCATTGGACCGTGCTG
The DNA here is from genome assembly GCA_905231905.1 of Symbiodinium pilosum. Taxonomy (NCBI): domain Eukaryota; class Dinophyceae; order Suessiales; family Symbiodiniaceae; genus Symbiodinium; species Symbiodinium pilosum. Next base: position 11,810 of record CAJNIZ010003033.1, on the reverse strand, counting down.
AACTATACGAGCTGCAAGGAGTGGGGCTGGGCAAAGGACATACCTCTGAGTTGATCCCAGTCTCGCGCATCGTGTGAAAACAAGCAGCCCGAGGTCATACATTTTGGTCCTCAGTGGTCTTGCGCAGTGTTCGATGTCTCATGTGCTCCCACAGTTGGTCCTCAGCATGCAGTCCGTCACGTTACCTCTGAAGGTGACAGCTAGTGGAGAACATTTCCTGAAAAAACAAGACAATATCCGTAGCCTTCCTGCGATTCTGAGACCAGAGATGAAAGAAATTTTGCTACATCCTGGAATCCAGGTTACTCAGTACTTTCGCTTCATTCGTTTTCTGAGTTTTGATGACTGCCTTGCTGCCTGGCGGATGACATGCGAAGATGGAAGTTTTGACGCAGCCCGGCGCGGCTTTACAAGTTGTGCGTAGTCCAGCAATAATAATTCAGATCAGCTGTGCCGTGCAGGGGGTTCTCGCAGATCTATCAACAATGCCTCGTAATTCTTTCGGCTGATGAGTCGCCATGTGGTGGTCGTGGCCGGTGCCTTGGGCATTCTCTTCCCTAGCATCCTTGTGAGGTCTTCGATGTCACGTCACCGCCGCCGCCGGATTGGTCCATGCATGGACAAGATGCGTACTAGTATTGTTATACTCTTTTCTCGATTTTGTTGTGGCCACCTGGCTTGTCCTGCCTTTTCACTGTCGCAGCTTTTTTCACAAGTCTTAGTAACATATGCGTTGCCTTGCGTGGTTAGTTTTCATCGAAACTGCACGAAGCTTCTCTCTGAACAAGTTTATGCAGATCCTGCTGAGTTTTCGGCTTTTCTTTTGTACACCAGCATTTGTTAACAACCTGCTGCAGTTTCTTGTTGGCGTGCTCGGTTGTACCCCTATCCATCTTGAATTCGTATCTAAAGTTCTGACAACATCGAATTTCTTTGATATGTTCTTACAAGACGCACCGAACCGACGCTGAAGCCGACGCGGCATATGAGCAGCGGTTTTTTTTACGGTAGATTAATTATAAGTGGGCGGCACAGAAACTCGCCAAATCATGATCCGAAAACTAGGTTTTCCTGGGCGCGCGGAAGGACACGGAAGCTCGGCGGAAACATTTCTTCGCGGAAGGGCTTGCGGAAGCTCAAGTTTTCAGAGTCTCTGGCTCTCAATATGCAAGTGGAACCAGCTATGCCCAACCATTTCACTACAACCTTGAAGCCCTGAACGAAGCCACTAAAATGCTTTCAGGAGCATGCGTTCTTGGGTCTGAGGATTATGTATGCAAGCTGCAAGCTATCCGAAAAATATCTCCGCGCATACGACGTTCGCGGAAGGTCTGCGGAAATTCAAAATTGGATCTATACCCATAGCTTTGTTTCCGAAGTCTTTTCTTCACTTGTATGAGAAAACCCCAATGAGTTGCTATTAGTGCGGCCGTATATAGCTGCCATTTCACAACTTCATTCTTATGAAACTGAATCGTTATTATTCTGACCGCGTGTAATATCCAAATCCCAACTTGATCACTGGCCCTGGTAGTCAATACGTTTAGGAGCTTGGGACATAAAGGGAAGGGCATATGGTCTTCGTGCCGAGAGGTGCTTCTGTTGCAAAGGCATGCTTTGCCATCTACCCTAATGCAAGAAGTTGAGCCTTTTCATACTTGGACACATGCAAGGCCAGCATCTGTCTTTGCGCTGCAAGCGGCTCGGCGACCTTAAAGATGGTTTAGGGGGGTTCGGAGTGAAGGTTTAAGGGATAGAATGCTGAAGCGTTGAACTTGCTTTGTGTGCATCTAAGATATGCGCAGCATTGCAGGTTGGAAAGCCGGGAGGGCAGTTTGTCTCAGGTTCCAAATCGACTACAGCAACACAGTACATGGAGGACGGAAATGAACTCAGTAGAGTCCATTATTATATCCAATGCTATCCCATGTGCGATAAGATATGCTCCAGTCTGATAAGGAATAACTAAATGTTGCTTTGTTTTCAAACCACCTTAGTGTTTTCAGTTGCCTGAGAATTGAAATCTCTGCTCAGACCTTGCGCGGAAACGCTTGCTGGCTCACAACCGATCTAAGGTTGAATTTCACTGGGTTCCATACCCCGACCGAGCGATGCTTTGTTTGTTGTCGTTTGATCAGCTTCCCTTCATCTCAGCAATATACCTAAAACCCAGCAACGAGTACAAGCATACAAGCATATGGTGGACGGACAAGCTTTGGATCCTGAGTCTGAGGTGCGCTGCTGGTCCTGCATCTGGTCCTATGGCGACGCGTCGCGGCAGCTCCGGCGCAAAAGTTTCAGTGAACCCTCTGTGACCTTTGTACTGTCGTGCAGTGCTGCTGCCATTGTTCTGCAGTATACTATGAGTACAACGATATGCCATGGCAAACTATGGGGTTGTGGACCAGAATGATCCAGGGTGCACGTTGCAGGACAGCCTCTTCTCTGACATGTAGAGCACCGTACCTTGAGTTCTAATTCTTCTAAAGCTTTCGTCTGCACACTGCGTTGTGGTACCTTCGCCTGACCTGCAGCTCAACTTTGCATGAGAAGCAGCATGAGAGACAAACGCGGTTGAGAAGTCACCTCTTAGCTTTGAAGTCCATGGCAAGCCAGACAGAGGCCGATGGATTTGATGACAGCTCCCAAAGCACCGTAGGCCATATCGCCATCTGAGCACTCGGCTGCCGATGCGCAGTGTGAAATGTTTTTTCCTGCTTTGCCTGTTCACTTTGAACACGTTGTGGCTGCTAAACCGACAGATGAGATGGCTGGGTGGCCCGCCAGGCTCGACAGTGACCTTGGGTCCAGTAGACGTGGCTTTCTTTCATCAGACAAATGTCTTGAACAGCCGCACCAATGCATCCATTAGAAGCGTGCGAGACCATATGCCGCGTGCACCCTACTATCTGCTCAGCGATGGCGGACCCGACTTTTCGGGGGCGGCACGCGATTTCAATGTCTCCACGTTTCGTGCTGACGGCATGCACTTGACCAGATCCTTGAATCAGAACTTCACTTGCCAAGCGCACCTGCAGCGATTTGCAGAGGCAGCCAGATGGGCGTCGCGTCAGGGAGCGACTTTTCTCATTATTTGGGAGGATGACACCAGGCTACTGAAGCCATTACGGACAGCTCAGGACGTTGATCTCAACACCATGGGTAATGTCGGTAACCTGCACGTGGCGGTGTGGAACCCCGAACTCCGGCAGAAATTGGAGACCACTCCAAGGAATCAGTTGGCACCAGGCGATGCTTGGAGCCTCAAAGATTTTTTTCTGACCTCACCTAGCCCAAGGCCCTAGATAGCCCTAGATATCCCCGACATCATAAATGGCCCAGAAGCTACAGGTGATGAGAGGCGCGTGAAGCAACATGATCGATTCCTGGCGCGGGGTGGATGGTCTGCAGGTCCTGGGAGCATGTGGAAGACCCTTTGTCAGAGTACGCATATCCCACGAATCCTACGCAGTCTACCTTACTTAGTTGTAATACTCGTGCTTTACGCCGTTACGCCCGAAAGTCAGACAATGTTCAAGCTTGCGTTGGCCCTGGGAACCCTCACATCCAAGGATTAGCTCCTTGCTGGATGCTCTGCAGACAACCCCTGAAAGGGACCTGAAGGACATGTATACAGAACAGGACATGTGCTGGGAAGAGTTTGCCATCACCAACAGTCTGGAGATAAGACGGAACCCCGAAGTTCAGCAGATCGTTTATCCTTTCAATGATGGAGAGTTGACTGGACAGAGTTCGGATCCTGGCAGGAATCTGAGATGCTTGGAATGCCTAGACGCTTGCAAAGTCTCCTGCGGTTGTGGTGAGGTTCTTTCCTGGAGTCAAAGCCTCCAGTACTTCTGGGAGGGCTTCCTAAATCTTCTGATCGGGCGTGGTTTCGCCTACCGCTCGAATCTTCTTTGGGAGCGGCAGTGCCAGCAGCCTTGCAAGAGCCACTGCTGGACCCCTTGCTCCGCGCAGTGCAAGCCCCTGTGCCCTGCTGTGGTGCATCCTCACAAGAAGCCCATCCTAGATTGCGCGTAGGCTACAAATCGTCAAGTCCCCTGCGTCTTTGCGTTCCCATTTGAGAATCCGCCGCCCGACCCTACCTGCTTTTTTGTGTTCTTCTCCGCCGCTTGCACTTTTGCTGGTCGACACAGCCACGAAGGTTTGAACCTTGGCTTAACTTAACACAGCGACAGCAGCAGACGTGAGCTGGCATACGAATTGTAAGCACGCGTCCAGGATTGATCGTTCAACTCGCGACGAAGAGCCCTGGTTGTTGTGCTTGTAATCGTTGTAGATCCTCCTGTGTGTCTTAGCGGAGTGGTAGTGAGAGCATGACAGCACACTAGCTTAGCTTTCAGAGGACCCTGCTCCGTGAGCCTGAATATTGCTGGATCATTGTTGAAGGGCATTTTTTTGCATGCTTATGGATACTAAAACCAACAAGGATTAAGCATGATCACTTTTACATACTATCCCAACTATGGTTCAGATTGCTGAATGACTTCACGAAAGTATCTAGGGTAAGGGTTAGAGTTAGAGGGTTGCGATAGCGCCCTTTGCGGGTCTCGCGACCACCATGGGGCTGTGGACCTTGGTCGTCTCCTCTGCTGTGGTTGCTTTCCTCAGCTGGGCAGGGTGCCCCCGGGACTTTGAGAAACATGGGGCAGTATCGCGTAACCACTAAACCCTAAACCGCTAGGCCCAAAACCCTAAACCCTAAACAGGTACTGCAGCAAGCTAGGCAAAGAATCAGGTATTGAACAAAAGTTGTGCTAACAGTAAGCCATGCAAAGAAGGATCAGCTGCTCAATTGGGTTACCAGGAGAAGAGTTTTTCGGTTCAGGTACCACATTCGGAGCGTGATCGTGGACAACTGCGATCACTGTGACACCGGCGGTGGACAGGCCAGGATTCACGTGGATCATATGGAACTTGTTGCATGATTTCGCACCTTGCGCTGGCACTCTGCATGCCATCATTATGGTATACGGTACTGTGTTGTATTGTATTCTATTGCGCTGTCGGAGAAGGTCGTATACCAGTGATCATTATGCTGTAGTATGCTTTAAGATCGTATCTGCAGTGTAGGATATGACCGGCAGGACCCCCAGAAAGCTTTCGAGAGCTATGCTGAGAGGGCTGAGCAGTGGAAGGAGGGGCGCCTTGAGGACGCCAGGGTATCTGCTAAAGACTACGCCGCCTTGAAGAGTTTTCATGAGGTTTCTCATCTATCAGATGTTTTCGTTTCTTAGGGGTTGTCTTCATAGCGTAGTTTTCCCAAATTAAGTCATGGTCTCTAAGGGTCCCTAGGTCTTGGGGTCCCTTGCGATCGAAGGGATGAAAGTTCGCAGGTCTAAAACCCCAACCCCAATAACCCCTACACCACAGCCCAGCAGGCTTAAAACACAAAATCCCCAACCCCTAAACTTAAGGGTTCTCTTTCATACTGGGAGGGTTGTGAGCCTACCCCCTCAAACCGTCTGCATGATACTATGCATGGTATAGTCGGTATTGTGTATTGTTGAATTGTTTCGAAGTTTCTATAATTTGTCTGCCGTCCGTCTGTCATATGATGTAGATTACAGTGGTTTTTCGGTGCTCTCGGATAATTCAGTATACCTTGGATACTGCCCCTACTCCTTGTTAGTAAGATAAAATTTGGTCACAGTTGTAGAAAGGCTATATTAGGATCCCTATTCAGAACTGTTACGCGGTGGGGGCAATACCCAAGCTAAAGCCCAAGGAACCCTAAGGACCCCTTTAAAAAGGACCCCAACAAGGAAGCCTAAGGACCCCTATAAGAACCCCCTATAAGGACCCTTCTAAAGGACCCCTATACCACCGTAGGACATAGCTTCCTGGAAGGATTGGGACAAGGCTGTTAGCGGGCCAGCTTCGAAAGCCGAGGCGGAGGAGCCTTTTGTAATCGGCTTAGGGTGCAGGCTTTAGGACTCAGCAGGGCTTTTTTTTGAAAATTTTTAGTACCCCCCCGAATCCCTATATGATCCTTATAAGGCCACTAAAAATCTCAGGTTTTTGATAGGGCCCTAAATCTACCCGAGTTAGGATGTTAGGTTTTGGGCTGTTGTTTTTTGGGGAGGGTTTGGATGTTGAGCCTCTGGGCTGAGGTTAGCCTGGGCCACCACCAATTCCGAGGTTTGAATCATGGGCCCTTAGCATGGTCCCTTGTTGATGGGGCTCTACGCAGTTATCAAGTGGCACTATAAGGCTTGACTAGGGCACTACTATATCTAAGGTTTGAACCATGGGCCCTTAGTATGGTCCCCTAGCCTTATTTATAGGGGTTCTAGCTATGGGCCTTGTTATATACAGTCTACATACAAGAGTTATGTATAGTAGGGTCCCAAGTTAAGGTCCCATACTTGGGACCCTGGAGCAAAGCACAGCACAACTCCGCAGAATTCGTAGTTCTCGTTGTGCCAGTTCGCCAAGAAACCATGTCTGCAAAGGACTGTAACAGCCCATTTAAAAACAAGCAGAACACCTCCTAAAGCCTAACGATTTTTGTGAAATGCAAGCTCCAAAAAGCCTGACCCCCCAAAAAGAACGAAATGCGAGCTGCTGAAGTCCCCCAAACAAAAACGCATCCCAGAGGAGCTCCAGCCCTTTCTTAAATGGTTCGGCTCCTTCCTGGCAGAGAGGCGGTGGCGAGGGGAAGGGTGTGGTCTTTGTTTAAATCGCTCTTTTCTGTTATTCTTGGTAAGGTTTTACCGCAAGTGCCCTTTGCTCCCCATAGGTTTTTCGTAGCAATTCAACCCTTCAGCGATCCTGAACCCGGTATCCCGAAGTGGCAGGAACCTCCCACGGAAAGTCGCACCGGAGCAGGGTCCCATGTCAGGTACATAGTTTCCCAGGTATAGCCCAGGGACAGTCCATAACAAAACCCTAAACCCTAAACCCTAAGCCCTCAAAGCCTTGTCAGGAACATAGTTTCCCAGGTATAGCCCAGGTATAGTCCCTTTGAAAAAGGCCTTCAGAGCCTTGTCAGGAACATTAGCTCTGTGGTGGACGTGTCTTCCGGGCACTGGCCGTCGGGCTGGCAGCGCGGCGTGGGCTGGTCGGGCCAGGACACAGTGGACGTGTTTTCCTTCCATTGCAAGAAATAGCAAAACTCCGGACCACCAGTAGCAACTGCAGTACAGTAGGATGGTGGAGTGTTGCATAGTACAGCGGAAATTTTTTGGGTTTCGCAACAGAAACGAAGCGCTTGTTCAGACTTGGGGGGGAAGATATTTCTTTTTGGAGTTGGCTTCAGCGTTGGCAGCTTTCATTAATGTAGAGGCTTGGGGCCGGGGGATGGTGGTTCAGGATTACCTTGGGGTGGACATCACCCCCAAGATGATCGAGGACAACGCGGCCTTCTTTCAGGACTCTTCCTCTCCCTCGGCAGAATCTGTAGCAGCTCACACAGGTTGCACACCGCACACCGCAAGCCCGAAGGCGTTTTGTGAGCTGCGGACTAAGGTTGCGGGGGGGACCCTGGGGGACCCTATAGGAGCCAAATATGGAAGGTATAGGGGGACCTATGAGGGAATATGCTAGACCTTTAGTCCAGAGGTCCTATCAAGAAGAGTTCAACAAAGTGCCTAGGCCCTAAGCAGCATGGCACACTCCACCCCAAGCGAACCGTCCTACTTAAAAATGAAACTTGCTGTATCTACAGTTGCGACTCATCATTTATGCCCGAAAAACTGGGTCATTGTTGAAGGGCATTTATTTTTTCGTGGATACTACTAGTAAACCCCAACAGTAATTAGAAATCATCATATTCTTAGATACTATCCCAACTAGGGGTTCAGAAAAAGGGGCGCCTCATGTCTGCTTTCCTCCCTTCGGGGTTTCTTCAACAAAAAATCAGCCATGCCCCGTGTTCTTCAGGACAAGACGCCCCAGGAATACGGCTTCTGGGGCTTTAGTAGTGTTTTTTCCATTTTCAGTCATCCTTACAAGGCCAGTAAACATAGATTTCTACAAGGCCCCTAAATCAACCCTAGGCTTGCGCTCCGCAACCTTTCAAGTTGGGGACATGATGAAAGAGCTGCCACCGGCAGACCTACTGGTCACCAAAGTGCGGTGCCCAGGTTGAGTGCAGTAGTTTGGGCCTTGTTATAATGAAGCTTCCTTATGATAAGGGGTAGAATAATAGGGACCTTAGTTTAGACGAGGTTCCCAACACCGTTTCCAGGGTACTGCCCCCCACCCTGTAACAGCTGGATAGACTTTAGTTACAATTACAGGCCCTATTATGATCCCTATAAAGAACTGTTAATTACAGGGTGGGGGCAGTACCCAAGCAGTAGTACTTGCACTCTACCGAAGTACTGTGCCATCGTGTGTATTTTATGAGCCATGGTCTAAACTCCCTAAAGGAAGGGGGTTATATAGGGGATTATGTAAGGCTCCTAGTCTAGTATTCTTAAGGAGGATAAAAGGAGTTTAGACTAGAGCTCATATTATTGTGAAGTTCATTGCCGTCATAGGATCTTGCAGTAGGGAACTGCACAGAGAGTGCAGATGTTTGGGACAGAACTTATGTGGCAGGGCAAAATTGGTGCGACCAACAGAGGAGATCAGACTCTGCTCTCAGGACACGATCATCCATATTCCGAACTGGGCTATATTGAAGTTCCTTGGCCATTGTTGAAGGGCATTTGTTGAAAACATTTTTTGTGGAGACTAAAACTCAACAAGGATTAAGAAGTGATGATTTTAATTGCTATCCCAACTATGGTTCAGGTTCCTGGAAACCAATGTCAACGTCTGCCCCCCGCGTTTCAAGGAAGTGCTGTTCATCCATGACCGAGTCATGGTTGGATTTAAGGTGTCCGGTCTGAGACGCAGTAAGAAGGATTCTGCCAGAATCCGTCTTGCTGAACACGACCGATCAGGGGTGTAGAGCCAAGTGACCTAAATTGTGCATCTTACTACTGCAGATCATGGCACCTGCGGACAGAAACAGAACGCCTGGGCAAGCTGGCTCCACAAATGTGGGCACTGCAGGGTATTGTAGCAGGGACCCAAAAGTTCCACCAAGCCGGGTAGCAGAAAACCGCACGAGGCTTTCTTCTTTTGCGGTGCTTTTGACCATGGTATGGTTTGATGCCTTCAGCGATGTAGCAAGCATCCAAGTCGCCTCCCAGGTCCACCTTACTGGAAGTTTCGTTGGGGAGGCGTGCCCCTGGTGCGCCACATTGTCAGGCACCCCAAAGGGTTTCAGGTAGGATCTTGGAGGCCTCAAGCTGAAGACTCAAAGACCCCAAGCTGCACAATAATCTTGCGTCTAAACGGCTAAAGCGGATTCTTGTTTTTAAAGGTTCCTATTCCGGGACTTCTTAAGGGGGACATAAGGAGTTTATTTAGACTGGGTCATTATGTGCCTATGATGTAGGGTCCCTTTTTGGGGTTTTGTAAAAATGAAGCTTCCTTATAACTAGGGGTATCATAGAGATCTTAGTTTAGACGAGGTTCCCAACACCGTGTCCACAAGTTGGGTACTGCCCCCACCCTGCAACAGTTGGATAAACTTTAGCTGCAGTTATAGAAAGGCCTTATTATGATCCTCATAATCAGGACTGTTGCAGGGTGGGGGCAGAGGGATTCTTTCTTGCGCCGGCAGGGCTTCCAAAGTCACAAGCGCACTGCAACAGCGCGGCATGAGCCATAGTCTGAGCTCCTAAATACGGGGGTTACATAGGGCATTATATAGGGTTCCTATCACGGGGCTTCTTGAGGGGGGATATATAAAGAGTTTATTTAGCCTATACTTCATAGACCTTGATCCAAGCCAGCCCTAAACCCTAAACCCTTGGCAGGAACTGGGACTGCCCTCGCTTCTCGGACTTCCACGAGATCGACTTAAGGGTAGCACCCTATCACCTCGACGTGGCTGGGTCTGAACTCTTAGGGTTCCTTAGGCTCCTAAGGGTTATCAAGGGTTCCTTAGGATTTTCTTAGGATTCCTTCGGGTCAGGATAACGACTATAGTAGGGAGCTTGGGGCCTTGGAGGAATCGGGCTTTAAGGATGGCTGCTTTAGGGGAGGGGGGGGGGTTGGGTTCCTAAAGTTTCTAGAAGCCTTAGGGTTTTCAGGGGGTTCCTTAGGGTTCTTTAGGGGTTCTTTAGGGTTCTTTAGGGTTCTTTAGGGCTTAGGTTAGCCCAGTGGCCCCCTTTTGCCCTGTTTTGGGTTTGGGTTTCCTATAAAAACTACTCAGGAGCAAAAAGGGTACCCTTACCATCTCTGTGGATACTAAAACCCGACAACGATTTTTTTTGAGACATCATTTTTAAATATTATCCCAACTATGGTTCAGAAGCAGTCAGGGCTTGATATTTAAAGGTATAATTTTTAGTACCCACCACTCCCTATACAATCCTTATATGGCCACTAAAAGTCCATTTTGTAACAGGGTCCCTAACTCTACCCTAGAAGTAATGACTCCCTATAAGCACCCCCGTAAGGAACTCTATAAGGAGCCCCTAGAAGGACTTCTATCAGGACCCCTATAAGGATCCCTGCAAGGACCCCTATAAGGAGCCTTACAAGGAGCCTTACAAGCAGCCCTATAAGGAACCCTAGAAAGAACCCTGAAAAACCCTAAGGAACCCTCAAGAACCCTGAGGCTCCTAGAACCTTCAAAAGGGTACCACTTGGCTGCCTATAACCCTAAAGGGTTTCCTGTAGTTTGTTCTACAGCACCGGGGCTGCCAAGCAGGTTGCCAACGTCTTCGAGTTCAACTCTTCCACCCGGGCAGTCACTGGGCTTCGGTTTTAGCGTTTAGGGTTTTAGGGTTTAGGGTTTTAGGGTTTAGGGTTCTGTGGGGGTTGTTCTACATTATGGTCCCTTTTGGGAGGGGTCTACAGGGTTTAGAGTTTACGGCTTAGCTTCTTTTTGGCTACCGGTCACAAAGATTTCTTGTACCGCCAAAAAAAGGTAACTTCCTGCTTGTGTAGTGACCTAGGACCGGGTGATGGACAACCCCAAACTGGTCCAGTACCTGAAGACAGATTGCGGTGCGAAGTCGGGCTGAAGAGCCGCTCATAGCACCTGATCGTAGCAAACGTTTGGGCAAGCAGGTGAGCCACAGTCAAAGCTCCTAAATAATTGGGGTTATAGGGCATTATTATATGGGGTTCCCATTATGGGGGCTTTTTAAGGGGGATATAAGGAGTTTAGACTATACTGTAGCTCACGTATCCTAGGTTGTATGTACTACAGCTTCTATCACGTATAATTTCTAAGCTCTAGAGTACCCTGTTAAAGTGCAGTCGTACGGTGCCGAAAAACCGGCCGAAGCGTGGACGTAAATCTGTTGAACAAAAAACCATGGGGACGAGGGGGGTTTGCAGTTGCATAGAATTTCATGCAGAATGGTATACTAGCGTATGTTACAGCGTGTTATGGCACACTGTGGTATGCTGCGATGCAATCATAAGCGTTTGCGGGAGTAGAACATAACATACGGTAGCACACTGTCTTGCAGCATGCCTGGATTGCCCTGTTCGACTTCGTCATAGCCCGGCTGTGTGTCAAGGAGGAACAACCTGGCAGGACGGGAGACCAACAACAACTGCAACAACAACAGCAACAACAACAA
>CAJNIZ010003032.1:0-24555 GCA_905231905.1 Symbiodinium pilosum | reverse complement strand
ATGATAATTATTTAACCGTAATTATTTAAACTTTTCAGACCTAAAATTAGGAATTTTGCCTCCACAACTTGACATTAAAGAGGGTACCTAAACAAACCCAAGACCCTGAATAAGCCCGAAAACTTGACATTAAAGCGGGTGCCCCTGCATAAGCGGGTGCAACATTATAAGCCCTGAAGAATCACCTCTGTTTCAGGTTTGGGTTCTGGGACGTCAGACCTCAAGCCATCAGGATTCAAGGGTGAGGAGCCGCCAGTCTACACCTCAGACCAGCCAGCACCCACAAACGAATGGTGAGGTTGAAGATTGTTGTGTAGCAAGACATTGTAGTAAGGAATCCTTGATTTACGCTAACAATTTCGGCGCCACTTCGCCGACCTTTCGCAACTTCGCTGTTTGCTACACATGCTCTGGTACCGTTGATGTCTTTCTGGACTTGCAATTGTTGGACGACGGGCCAGGGTATAAACACTTGTCTACACCAGGTTCTTGTCTTCATGCTGGCTTGCAGGCACAGGCCTTCAAAATGGCGGCCTGCTGGAACTGAGGCCCGTGGCGCAAGACATTCTTGCTGAGCTGTGCAAGCGCCAGCAACGCTTTGGTGCCTTGGTCTTGGCAGTCTACCTGACAATTTGGGGTACATCTTGAGGGAACAGCCATCACAATAGAGAACACGATGGCAAGACTTTGCACCCCAAATCACTACACTACTTCACCTTGTCCACATGATCCGAGCGGCGTGTTTTCTTGACAGCCGTCTGGAAAGAAGTCAACCGTGCCTTCCTGGCTGAAAGCAATCAAACTTTGCATGCTAACATTTGGGGAAGGGGCCCAGCCCATGCAACATCAACACAAAAAATCGTGAAAACCCTAGCAGCCCTCTCCACGCATGACTGCCCAACGCTGTTGCACCAACTCTCGCTTAAGAGTCTTGCTCACTCCACTCCACTTGATTTGACAGGGTGACCTCCAAACCGAACCGCGAACCGGCGAACCAAACCGTAGGAACCGAATCGATCAGGAGAGAACCGAACCGCTCCGACCTGTAAGAAACCTAAGCGTGGGAAGGTTTGTATTCAAAACCTGTGGCTTAAAATATTAGGTACATATATGGGTTAAACGTTCAACCGCGCTAGACCCCGCACTCCAGAATCCAGGTACACAAGTAGTTCAGAGAGATTAGCGAGGCGCATTGCCAGCCTCATATAGGTTCAATCACGGGGAGCCATGTCATATCCCAAATATACACTCTGCAAGCTTATGAGACATGGATGCCTCATAGTGGTTTTACGTAGCTTATGGAGGGTTGCGGGCTTTGTATTTATGGAGTTTAGGGTAACAGGGCTATAGAGTTCACATAGTTTGTACGATTTAAATGGCTATCTCAGGAGCAATATATATGTTACCCTTCTGACCCCCAAAAAAGCCAATGTCTCAGATATCTCTGCAGGAACAGTTGATGCCTAGCTAGCCCCCAACCCCAGCCTACGATCTTCTTGAGTCGAGTCTGGATCTGGATCTGTGAGCTCACCGGACAACTTATCCTCCTCTTCCACTTCACCCTCATCGCTCTCGCTCTGCGGAATGTCACGTGGCAGATCCGCTTCCCCCAGAGGGATTGGTGAGTCGGAGATAGGAAAGGGACCTTCAACCCCACCGCGGAGATTCCAAGTTGCCGTTTTTCCTGGGAACAGTCCGGATACAATCTGAAAGGACCAGAGCAGTTTTCCTTCCTACCCGGAACCCAATTAGTCAAACCCAGACCTTTCTTTGTGGTCACAGTGCTTAACCTGGAGCCGAAATCTTGAGCCATTTGTTTAGGGTTTATAGGTTTATAGGCCTTAGGGTTTCAGTCTATTATGATGTTCAATATATGGTAGGTTTCCTTGTTATAGTCGCTGAATTCAACTTCCTCGACAGCCACCCAGTAAACTTTGACTGACAGGCAATCCGGCCCTTAAGACACGGCGATTACTTCGAGCGTGCCATTACGTCTTGTTGCTCGTACTACTATTGTTCTTAGTAGTCCTTATTTCTACTATGTTTGTTACTCTTATTCTTGGCACTAACAGAGTTTTTGTACTCTTGGGCGTTGATCTCGCAATCGTTTGAAGCTTCCTAGGGCTCTTCTGGTCAAGGATGCCATAGAGCAGCCTGCCTCCAGGCAGACGTTGGCATCGTCACCGTGACTTTCTCGGACGTGAAGGACCAGGCAAGCAGCAGAGAGTCCGACTCTGCCTGACAATACGGTTGGGGTTATATAGGGATAATGGAAAAATGGACACTACTATTTAGGGTTATATTGGGGTTATGTGGAAACAACTATATTATAATAGGGTATATAATGGGCTTATAGTCTCCCTTAAGTAGACAGAACATGAAACCAGTGGAAGTGCGTTGGCGCTCGATTGCTGCGTGACTTCGCATGCATTCTGCTACGTAGTTATTGTAAGGAGTATTTCGGAACTTGCATTGCACGGCATGGCACAGCAAACCGATTCTGACTGCCAAGGAAACAAAGTATTCCCTGCAGCCAGACCGAACTCAATGCATCGAATGCACACAGCAGCCCAAAGCTCGTGAAAGCCACCCAAAAGAATGAGAATGCCTAAGAAGGTCTTGGAGGACCGCACCTGATGGTGTTAATCCCTTTGCATTCTAGGCAAGCCCAAGGAGTCATATGTGGACTTTTTGCCCCACCCCTCGCTGAGGCCAGAAGAGGCCAACGGCCAGTGATCTGCTTCGAGAGAACCCAGATTGCGCCCCACAATGCCAGCAACCGAAACTACCCTCCGGGACAGCTTAAGTACTCGTACCACTGTAGAAGACACCACAGCATTGGTAGAGCTACATTGGCCGTAGCCATGATTTGTAAGGTATTCGTAGGACTGCGCGAAGCCCTGAACCCATCCCAGGCCTCTGTGAACAAAGGCAAAGCCATCTTGAGGACAAAGCTCTTGATGGCACCTCCAAGCCCTAGAGTCCCCCTTAAGTAGACAAAATATTGCTTTGGGTATATTTTAATAAGATCCCCATATACCCCATATTCTATCTACTTAAGGGGGACTATAAACCCTAAAGCCTCGATACAAGTCTTCTTCAATATGTAGGTCGCTTGGCTTGCTGACTGCATGCTGGCTGTCGAGGGCTTGAAACAAGGGACCCTGATGTGAGATATCTACCTAGTACCAATGTCAGAACTCTTTTGCCCCTTGCAGAGCTCATCCCAAGTAAGACAGCTGCCAAATTGACCCGGAACTGGCCTAGTTTCGTAAAAACATAGTCTGTGCTCTTCAAGGGCTTCCAAACGGGACAACTCTTTCTCCACCCCATCCCACTGGGCCTGAAGCTTTGGAGAACCTGGAGCCAGCCTGTGCGGGACCGGGGCCAACTGCCACATCCCGGAGCACCTGCCACGTTGATCTCCAAGCAGGATTCCGAGAGCTTTTACAAAGTTTTCGTGGAAACTGTGAAGAATTACGAACTCCACTGAAATCTGAACTCACAAATGCACACCCCCCACGGAAGACAGACTAGTCTGATTGGCTTGCGGCTATCACCGTTTGTGACAGGTAGGTTCCTTGAATCGCGGGTCCTGTGCTTGCGGTCCTTGCGAAGTTCGTGCACTCAAGGGCTGCAAGGTTTCATATTGCGCATACGCGGGGCCTTCAGTCTGGGCAAACTCTCACAAACTCACAAGTAAGCCTCATAGGAGCCCACGACCCCGAATGCAGACGCGAGAGACGCAATTCACGTAATTTAGACGCGTCACACACACACAACACAATACGCAGAACACAGGACGAAAACACTCCCCACACCCTCCACTGTCCGCTCTCCAGCCCCCACTCTCCACTGTTTACACTCCACTCTACCGCTTTCCGCTCCATTGTCTTCACTCTCCACGCTGCACTCTCCACTGTCCATTCTCCACACTCCCCTGCAGCACTTTCCACTCCACTTTCCTATCCAACACACTCCATTCTCCACACTCCAACCTCAAGTACACTCTCCACTCCACTCTCTATTCCACTTTCCTCTTCGCTCTCCGGTCTCTACTCAAGACACTCCACTCTTCACTCTGCACCCTTCACTCCATCCAGTCTCCAGTCTCCTCTCTCGACTGCCTGGCCTCCACATCTTCATGCATGGCTGGCAAAAGGGTGGGGGCTGCACTGCCCACAACCGCCCCACTCTTGCAAATGTTGGGGCCCATCAATACATGTGCCTAATTTCGCGCATGAGTTGCGGCAAGTGCAATGCCTGAAAAACCGCATCAAAACCTGCGAAAAAACGCGCCATCTTCTTTTCAGGCATGGTTTGCATATGGAGGGGGGTGCTGCAAGTTAAAGGAAAGAAGAGAGCCCGAGTCTGAGCGGAAATTCGAGGACGCTCCACGCGAGAGCATCATGTGAAAGTGTAACGATGCTCCACGCGAGAGCCGGATCTATCAAAAATATAATATGAGGTTGGCTCGTTTTTGCTGCGGAGGCTTGGGCTTACTGTCTCACCCACTCGATGGACAGGGCATGACAGGGCCCCCTCCACAGGAAATCGTTCCGACAGACCTAGTGCGACCCATTCTGCGCGGTCGCTCAGCTTTCAGCAGCACCTGGGCCGTAAAGTGCGCAGTGAAGTAGCCGCACGCCAGCAGGAGAACCATGAACAGCGTGTAGGCCACCCTTAGCTGAGCGATAGGAGCGAACGAAGGGAGGCGTCAATGTCCCAAATTTCTGGCACGTGGTCTCATGTACAAGGTACCATACGAGGCTTGCCTCATTGCAGGGATTTAAGGGCTTCGGCACAGTGGCACGTGCGTGGTGTTTGCCGGCGGCTGAAGAACCAGCAGCGCAGCCACTGCACTGAACAGCAGAAAGCGGATCATGGAAAGCGTCACCTGAACAAGGTGGACCAAGGTGGTCTTCTGGTTCATTCCTGCTATGAAGTCATAGGTTTTAGGGTTTAGGGTCTAGGGTTTATCTATGAAGTCATATACCCTGAACGTCTTGTAAGGGTCCGCAGTCCGCGTATTTCCCATTGCGATGGCTTTGGCGAAAGCCCGGCAGAGCCACCCAGTCACTTCTGTTGAGTTGTTGCTTCTACGCGAACTTAGGGTCGCGAGGATGTAAGTAGCCTAACCCAAAACCTGTCTACATCTTGTAAGTCGCCTAGCCGCGCTGCTGCGTTGCCAACCCTTGAGTGCTTGATTGGGGAGCTCGATAGGACTCTACAGCACGCCCGCGCGCCTCCACGACATCGAGAATCTCTGCCTGATCGTTTGCATAGGGTCGGATCCAGGCGGCGAGAAATACCTGGCAAACAAAAACAAGGCATCCGATCAACTCGGCTGGAAACCTGGTGCATCCACAGATGTTATCCCTGAAGTTTTGTAAGTAGGGGTTTGCAGGTGTTTATTCACTCTCCTACTCCCCGTTAAGAACAAGGTGGTAACATGGGTGCCATTTGAAAGACACTCTGGCAGCAGCAGCAGCAGCAGCACGTCGGCGAAAGGTAAGACACCTCCCGAATGCCCCTCGAAGGTATCCCCAAGGACCTTGAAACAAGGTCTATTTTAGGCGGACACAAGGTGCAGTATAGTACCCGTATGTTGACACATGCACGGCAGGCATCACACGCGCGAACGCTGGGTTTGCAATTCAAGGTTAGTGTAAAGGCGTGCATCGGACGACCAGCCACGAACAAGCCTTGTGCCCGCACGCTCAGTTTGCGCGCTTTTGGAAGCTTCGAGAAAGCAGTGCTCGTTCTGGGTTATAATATTGCGACCTTATGAGGAGGCCAGATTGCTGGGTTGCTGTTAAGGAACTTAATTTAAGTTACTATATTGGGGAAACCCTATGATTTACTATATATACCCATTATGGTAACAAAGAACAAGTTCCTTTACAGCAGCCCAGGCTAAGGATAGCTGCTGGGAAGGGCTGCGTTAGGCTCCGAAGGGTCCCATCAAACAAGAGCAGCGGAGGGTTCAAGGGCGTCGCCGACAGAAGAAACAGAACACAGCATTATATATATATATATACCCTATATTATAACCCTAAGGGATACCCGATTATGGCAGTTTCCATTTTATTTTCTGTTATCCCCATATAACCCCAATATCTTATAGTAATCAATGCTCCTCCCGCCTGCAAGCCCGAGAGGACTGGGAATAGCATGAGCTTCGCCTTCGGGTCCAACACGAACGACGTGTAGGTGACCAGCATCATCAGCGCCACATCCTCGGTCATTTGCAACTCTGCTGCTAGGCCAAGCCTGTTGGTACCATTTACGAGGGGGTTTAGATTTTGGGGTTGGGGAAGTGCCTGAATCTGGGCGTCGCAGACCACCCTGTGCTTGAGACTGCCACCGATGAAGCACTGAGGCCGTGTCCAAACGTTTGACGAGGAGGTCCCACCACCAAAACTGCGCTTCCAGCCCCTGGAAGAAGTAGCCAAATCGCCTGCTATGCACAGGCTCTGACCCACCTTCCTACTGCATCCTTCCCCCCAACACGCCTGAAGTTCTCGGGAGCCTGTCTGTCGCGGAGGCAAAGCAGTCGCGCTGCCAATGTCATCGGGATCCCGAGGCACCAAATACCCAACCCCAGGATGGCGAGGCCAGCGGAGGCCATGTGGTCGTCGGACCAGCAGACCACGGAAGGGTTGGGAAGGAGGCGGCTCACCACCTCGCCATCCTCCGGGATCGGGACGCACCAAATCATTCGCAAGAAGCTTGACAGAAGTCCGGGCCACAAGGCCACCAGGCTTATCCAGATGATCGGCATGCTCTGGTAGATAAGGTCGCTGAAGGACGGTTTAGAAGAAAAAAGACCGAAGTCCAAAGATTCCACAGCCTGCAAAAAGGGGCAAGCCTCTCTGCGGGATTAACGGGATCCTGTACATGCATGCATGCAGGAAGGGCCTCATCGGCTATGAGGCTCAAGCCACGCCGCGAGGGCGTTGTCAGCTGCTGGTCCTGGGACGGCCTCGGTGAACACCAATGACACTACAAATATGGATGTTCTTACGGAAAGCGGTTTTGCGCAAGCAACGTGCCCGAGGACAGGGCATGATGTCCGTGTCAATGTCTGTGGGAAACTGCAAAGTGGCAGCGCTCTTGTCAGGATCCGCAGCCGCTTCGAGCTCTGAGATCTCCAGGCCATTGTCCTGGCGCGTCTCAGTCTCTGCGTGGAGCTCCTCAATCTCCTCGCCATTTATCGTAATCCCACAGAGCTGCTGCTCTGGGGTCTTGGCCCATGCTGTGTCTAAGATCTTGTCCAGCATGGCAATGAAGTCCGTCGACTCATTGGCGAAGTCCACGGTCAGGAAAGCCTGAAGGTCTGCCTGCACACGCCATCCAAAAAACACATGCTACAAGTACCTGGAATGTTGTTGCAAGAATAGCTTGCAGTTTCAGGTCCGCCTCAGCCAGGTGTTGGCTCGCCTGCAGTGCTTTGGTGGGCGGGGCCAGACTGCACGCCCGAGCTGCGCAGGCGCGGAGCAACAGAGTGCGAGACCCGGCTGTGGCCCTCTGTAGGAAAGCTTCGGGGTCCTTAGCTGCCTGCCAAATGTGCTGCGTGCTCTGCAGCTCCCTCAACACGCCTGAGCGCTCCAAGTCCGCCCAGGAAGGAGGCGTGCTTGCAGGGACGGTATGTGCTTCGGAAGCCACCTCAACTTTGAAAGACTCGCTCAGCACCTTGTCCACTGCCTTGCGTAGGCTGTTCAAAGCCTGGGCTCTTCGCCCGAGCTCATTGAAGGGGTGGCCCAAGTGCTGCCCCAAAGGTACAAGGCAGCGCACCACTGCCAGGGAGAGCAGAAGGATGCTCAACACAACCAGCACAGGCTGCAGGAGCTGGTACACTGCCATGGCAATCCGTGGTGCTGAGTTGTGAGCAGACACCTCCTGCCAGCGTCCACAGCAGCAGGTGTCACATTTACGCTGACATGACCTGCTAACCCGCATGCTGTGCTGGGCACCGTGCTTCCTACAGATACTCAGATGCATGTATAGGCACTGTATAGGCATATATGAGTCCCAAGTTCAAGCCGTCTCAGGAAATGCTCCCACGCCTGAGCCATGCACTGCGCGGCCAAATCGACGGAAGTCAGCACCGGAGACAGGGTGAGGGTCTCGAAGAGGCCCAGCATCGCTGCAGTGACCTGCGCAGGCCATGGAAAGAGTGGCTTGTCGTTCTCTGCGTTGAGCTCCGTTGTCTCAGTGTCCAGTGGGATCTGGGTGAGGTCGAATGTGGCCTTGACGGAGCAGGCGGCCAGCCACTGGGTGGCTATGCGGATCATGATGGTATGGAGCTTAGTGCTCCCCCTTACAGCTGCTGTCGCGGCCATGGATGCCACCACAAAGTTGACGATGCCCTGCCATGTAATCTACTCGGGTTAAATCAGGGTCGCCAACCGCACGCAGCACTTCGCTTGCGCACTCTGAACGTGACAAAGTATGTTGGGACATAATGCTAAAGTCTCGTGTTTCAACTACAAGCACCATGCAACGTTTAACACTACCTCTCAACACGTTGCGACCTTCGTGCCGACGTCGACAAGGATGGACAGGATCAGCGGCAGAGCTGCTCCAGCGGCGCATGGCTGGCAGGGCTGTTGAAACCCGTTTCTTCCCCAGCCAGCTGGGCATTCTCCGCAAAGTTTGCCAGTGGAGCCTTCATCGCAGCCGTTCCGGTACTTCCCAACGCATGCAGTGTTCAAATCGTTGGAGTCACCCTCAGCACAAATGTTGCCACCGAGACGTGCGCTAAGGCCATTGGCCGCAACGACGCTGCATTTCACGGCTGTGGTGATTCCAGTTTGGAAATAGCCCGCCCTGGAAACTGGCAATTTGTGCTCGCCACTGGGACCTTCAAAGCCGCCCGGACATTGCAGGTGCGGCAGCGCTGCGCAGCTAGCGCACCTGGCCAGTGCGCCTGCGGAATCCACTTCTGCAAAATATCCTGCAGTACAATAGCAGGCGGAAAGGCTGGTGGCTGCGTAAGAACTCAGAGCATTGGTTGGGCATTGAAGTGAGCAAGTCAGCTCGTTGGCCAGGGTTGGCTTGTACCGCCCAGGAGGGCAGGTACCGCAATTGTCCTCCCTCCAGGAATAACCAGGGGTGCACAAACAATCCGTCTGCAGCACGCGAAGTTGCGTTCCCTGGGCACGCAAGCTCCTCGCCTTTGCCTGGGCAAAAAAAGCCCTCCGAGCATTCTCGGCACATGCTGCCTTCCGCAGCAAGGCCTGCACGGCAGCGGCAATCCAGGGCTGATGTGGCGGCTGCTTCTGAGGACTTTTCAGGGGAGCACCTGCTGCACGGCAAGTTCCCTATGCCTGCCTTATATTCGCCGGGCACGCATGCCATGCAGCGTCCCGAAGTGTCATCAAAGCCGTAGCCAGCAGCGCATAGGCACGGCTGCGTGGCTCCCGTGTGGTTGCTGTAGGTCCCATCACCACATTGAGAGCACTCGTCATCTCCGGCACTTGGCTTGAAGTATCCTAGCGGACATGGGGCACAAAGCCCGTTTTGTAGGAATGTGCCTGGCTTGCAGGTGCAATCGGAAAGTGAGCCTGCGGTGTTGGTGTGTGTTGTTTGCGAGGCAGCACATGGCTGCCTCCTGTCGGAGCCTCTCGGGCAAACAAAGCCGATTCCGCAGGCCTCGCAGCTGCCTTCCTCGTTGACGAAGCCCGGAACGCACGCGCAGGAAGAGAGGCTGGTGGCACCTACCTCCAGGCAGAAGGTATCATGCAGCATCATGCATTTCATGCGCTGCAACACAACAAGTCCGAGCTTTCTCAAGCACAAGAGCGAAACCATTATGCTCTAAACCTTCACAGCACCCTATATAACAGTCCTTAAATGCCCTTACTTCACAACACCCCTTTTTGACAGTCCTTACATGCCCTTACGTGCTCTGATGATTCTGCAAGTTTAGGACCCGCCGCGACCCGCCTGTGATGTCGAAGATCCTGCTGGGCACGCCAAGCAGGCGAAACCGTCTTCGCTCCTGTAGCGCCCTTGCACGCACAGGCAGTCAGATAGTTGGCCTCAGCAGTGCGATCAGTCCCTCTCTGCTTGCTTGATGTGGGCGCCGAGCGCAAGACGGGGACTGTGCTGTGCATGCCGGCAACTGAGCAACGAGCTTGAGCCTGCCTGCGACATGCTCGCGTGCGGACAGCTTTGCAGCGCAGTGCCACCGCTGCAGAAGTAGTTCGCTGGGCAGGCCATACAGGCCGAGCCAGCACCATCATCGTACTGTCCAGGCGGGCAAGATATCTGTAGGCTCAGCGCGACAACAAGAAAATCCCAGGTCGAGGTGCAAGGGCTGCTGGCCGGGCACCAGCACAGCTGCACGTCCTGCGGAAGGATGGTTTGCGGATTAAGAAATCCGAGGTGCAAGTTGTGCCAGCCGTTTGCCCTGTCGAAGGAGATCGTGATTTTGTTGATGTGGTGTAGATCATGAAAGCTGGCGTAATCCCCATCAACGCAATGACTCTGCATCACCACGCTGTCGTTGATGGAAAGGCCCATGCCTCGCCAAGCATCAACTGTGCAGGTTGCGCCGAGCTGGCATTGAGCCGACTGGCCTAAATATGGTCCCTGCACGGTCAGGAAGCTCAAAGCCACCTGAAAGTCGCCAGGTTGGCTGCAATTGGTATCGCACCAGCAGAGGCGGTGGTGCCCCGGCTCCAGAAACAGCAGCGTCGCTACACCCTCAAATGTCTGAACGGGCTCTGTGCCCAACATGTCAGTATCTGTGCAGAATCGTTTTGCCATGAGAACCCCAGACACGTCTGTAAAGTTGAGATGGCATGCACGTCCAAGTTGGCAACTGATGGTTCTGGCCGAGGTGCTGTGGCTCATAGCGTATCGCCAGGTCTGTTGCAGGTACGAAGCATTGTATCCACCGAACAAAAGGAGTCCTCGCTGGTCGCTGTCCCAAATGATGGCATGACCCGTGCGGCCTGTTGGGCCTTCAATTGTGGCCTGCAGGCCTTCTTCCTTCCAGGCTCCTGTGAGAAGGCTGTAGGTCAATAGTGCAGAACTGTAACTTAGAGAGTTGCTCATATTCTGGGTGCCTCCCACAATCATCATGCGCTGTGAGGTCGGGTCCCAGGAGGCTGCGTGCCCACCACGGGCAGCAGGCCATCCTCCAGACATTGGGAGCTCTGTCCATCGATCAGCCCACGAATCATAACGGTGCAAATCATCAATGTACTGCTGCCCGTTCCAGCCTGCAAACACCAGCATGACTTGGGTGTCGGCTGCCCAAACCGCTGTGTGCTGGCTCCGGGGCGCCGGCCCCGGAGCAGACGATTTGATCCACTGAGCCTCCGCATCAGCAAGACTGAAGCGGAGGAGGTCGCCATGAACTTGGCTGTTCAGTTCGCCGCCAAAGACAAGTAAGTTGCGCTGCGCTGTGTCTAATATGGTTGTATGGTGCGCACGTGCGGGCGACACTAGAGCGGTAAGTTGCTTCCACTTGCTGTCCAGTATGCTGAAAGCCCACAGGTCGCTGTAAAACATAGAAAGGAATCTGCCAGCAAGAATGTACATGGACTTGGACTCGCCGTCCCAAGCAGCTGTATGCCCGTACCGGCTGTTGGGCTTGGGGTCCATGCTCGGAAGGATGATCTCTGTCCAACGCCTCTGTGGCCAGTTGTAGAGCCAAACATCTGCGAAGTATTGAAGGTGGCGCTGGCATGGCCGGCAAACATCAGTGCCGCTTGGGCCTCATCGATCCATACCATGCTTGCATCTTGGCGTCCGGCTGGACTTCCGGGAGCTGTATACTCGCTCCAGGCATCAAGCTCACACCGGACGCCTCCACACAACAGCCGCACCAGCACAAAGCGTGTCTTAAAACATGTGCAACATTCACCTGTTCTGTGTGGTGTGTGCTGGTTTTGAAACTCTAATGATGGCAAGCCTGTCAGGTTCGGACAAGGATCAGGCGGTCCCACACCTTCCATTCCCAGAAACCTGACGAGGGAGTTGAGAAGTAGCGTTTTTCCGTTTTCTGCGGTATTTGTTTTGCGGTCTTGGTCTCCGACTACTGTAAATTACAGAACGAGAATCTTCTGGAGTCCCTGGAGGGTAGGCATGCGGACGCCCTAATTACAGTAAAGCTGCCATTTTCAGAGGGGGTCCGGAATTCTTCGGGGCAATTGTGTTGTGTTTTCTTTGCGGTAGGGCTGGAAGGAATGCGTGACAGCTCCCTCCGACGGATTGAAATACTTGTGAAACGACGCACTGTGAGCTATAGTCTAAACTCTAAACTCCCAGTATCCCCGTTAATAACCCCTATCATACTCCCCTATATAATCCCCTATGCAACCCCCTTTAAGGAGTTTAGATTATAGGTCATGTATGTCCAGGCGCCGTGCATGATGAGGATTCTTTCTGACTACTGACTGCGCAATTTCCTGGTCCTGGTGGGCTTGATGCCAGTTCGCGTGCGCAATATGCAGTAAGTTTGGATAGCTAGCGCCTCGCCTGAAGTTGATTCCGCTAGTTGTTTGCAGATACTACATGTGTTGCTGTGGTTCCTGGGGTCGCTGATGTTGTGTTCGCTGCCGTTGCTACTGGTGTTATTCTCAGTGTCTTGTACGATTTCTTCACGGAGATGACCGAAAAACAAAACAAGGGGACGTGGAATGCTCTACGCGATTCTCCCAGCATGTACGAGTCGCCACTGGGGAAAGTGGTTCCAGAGAGCGAGAACGCTGTACGCGAGAGCTCGTTTGTTAACCCGAAATGCGCGGATGCTTTATGGGCAGTTGTTAATGAGGGCTCGCTCTAGACATGCTACAGGTTCGTGTTTTAGAGGGCACGGGGAAGGGGGCAGCTCCACCCACTCGCAAACCATTAGGCGCGTGCATCGCACGCAGCTTTGCAACCCATAAAAGAATGTGCTAGTTGTTGATGAACACACACATCAGACACTTGGAAGCCAGGCTGCGCTGCAAATTGCTGGGACACCGGCTCACACAACACCACATCATCCGTGGCCCGCATATGTGAAAAATAGGCATTTGATTTTTGACGCATATGCGCAAAACAGAAACTGAAACTGCCATGGCAATAATGACGCTGCCGCAGGCTCAAGTTTCCAGTTTGCGGCTTTGTGGGAAGACGCTTACAGTAGCCAACGAGGTTACACGGGGGTGTGGCGAGTACCCTCACCACAGAGCTGATTTTCTCTCTTGAGTTAAGCTGGAAAGATTGCTGTGCCACATTATGCGCGCTCCGTGCAAATGCCTTGCAGTTTTGCCGTGGCTTTGCCATAAGACACGAGAGCTATCACAATGTGGAGGCAGGCATGAAGCTGAGATTGATGAAGAGTTGCCACCAGCCAACTACGACAATGACGACACATGCTCAGCTTTCATATCGGTTGTTTCAGAGGACGCTGTTTGAGTACCATGACAAGCAACGACGATGTTTGAATGCTTTCTGGTCTGCACGGGAACAACGTGAAGCCATGAGTAAGCAATACGGGGCATGGAAAAACCCGAGGAAACTGCCACGGTTCCTTGCGAAGGTAAATCTGCCTGATAAGATTGCTGGACATAGATGCCCAAATGAGCTTGACTCTTGTGGCAGAACTTTTGCTGAGTTGATTTCCGAACTTACCGACCATGATGTTGAACGCAGAATTGAAATCCTCATGAGGGCCAAAGCTGCAGAACTTGAAGCGTTAAGGACTGAGTCATCCTTGCTTGCATATCAGAAGTCGGTTGATGACTGCATTGACGGTACCTTCGCTGCCCTTGTTGACATGGACATGCAACATGAGTTCAGGCACGAAACCTGGGCTGCCGAAGCAACGAAATTCGTTGATGCAAGCCATGAACATTTGCTATTCGGCAAAGCTTTGGCCAAAACGAAGCAACAGGAAGCGGCAAGAAAGCGTGAGGAAGCCCTGGCTAAAGCTAAAGTTGACTTTGCCCAGCTCCTGAAGGAAGTGCAACTTGATTTGATGATTGAGTCGAAGGTTGCGAACATGGTGAAGGCCGCGGTAAAGGTAATGCAATCATGAGACACGCTATGTCTGAGCCTTCTTTTGCCTAGCTATGTGAACATAGGCGCAATTTTGAACGTGAACATGGATGTCCTTTTGGTCTTCAAGCCTTCAGACCACCGCCAGGCCTGAGCATGAAAGGCGGCAAGAGCAAGGGCAGAGGAAATGGCAACAATCCGAGACATCCATCCAATCCATCGGTGAGATCTCAGAGTTCACGAGCCCAATCACACGGACCTTCCAAGGGGAAAGGCAAAGGCGAGAGCAAAGGTAAGAAGGGTTTTATACGCAATGCCTCTCCCAAGAGACGTGGTGTCCCCGTACAACTTGACACAGAAAAGGAGAGGCAAAGGCAAGTCAAACAAAGAAAGATCCGGAAATTCCGGTTCTATGCGCAGGCCGAGATCAAGGAGTATGACTCCGAACTCCCAGCAGCATCAGTGGGTGAGGCACCAACCTACACGTGCCCCATCGACGCAAAGATGGGGAGACAGGCCCGCAAGATGGAGAGGTTGGCATTAAGGCGCTATCAGCGTAATCGCAAACACTCGCGGCAATCCGGATGTACAGATGGCTGTAAGTATTCCAACCTCCTACATGTTCCACGGCTTGTTTTGAGGAAGTTACAACATGAACCTTTGAGTTCCACCCTTGCGTATTTCACCACAGACCATTCATCAGGCACTATGGATGGAGCTTGACCATATCAGCCGCACAGCCAAGAAACCTGACGCACTGCCCGATGTGGTTAATTTTTTCCTGGGGAAAGGCCCGAGACTCATACCTCGATTTCCCCGCTGGCCTGGTGCCACTGCATTTGCCAATTGCTTGAATGAATCTCAAGCGGAAATGTTTTTGTGCTGCATGCTTTGCCAGCGCCAGCTACAAAACTGAAGCAGAAACACCTTTGTCAAACCGATTTCGATGCCCTTCACAATGGTGGCCACCTGCCGAACAGAATGTGGCCACTGCACCCGAGTTATTTAGCACATTTGAGGAAGATGTTTGGAATCGGTTCCGCAAAAATTGAAGTCGCCATATACCATCCTCCAACTGACTCCAACTTGAGCTGCCTTGACAAGATTGTGTTGGACTGGCTTAAACAGAATGGTTTCACGGTCATCAAGGATGACAAAAGCACCGCACTTATTCCGATTAAGAATTCGTTGCTGGCAGATTTGAAGCACCAGATCTGTGAGGGCAAGTCAAAGTTTGAACCTGCCGCTTGCGACAAGAACTGACTTTCGGAACAACTGCATACAATAACTATGAGGCTGAGCTGCCGTCATACACCAAAGGGTGCTCGTGACGCAATGATTCTTCAATGTGTGGTGAGGTGGCGACTAATGGAACTCACATTGACATGGAGAAGCCACAAATCGGCTCAGGTGCCCAGGTCGATTACTCCGACCACTTCCAGCATTCTCACACCCATGGCGCAGTATGTGATCATTCGATTGAGTGAAGTGGTTTCCAAACTCACGCATGTCATCAAGAACTCAGCAAATTTGGTTGCCAGACTCAAGTCGCTTGAGCTCCCACTTGATTGTATGTTGGGATCAGGAGACATTGCTGATTTCTAGCCAAATAAAGTATGCCCGAAGGAGATGACATTCCGTTTTCCAGACTGTTGAAAACCAAGACTAGCGAGGAGGTAGCCAGGGCTTTGACGTCAGTCATGTGTCAGATTGTGTCACGTGCTCAAGGTGCACCACCCGTCTTTCGCACACACTCTGATGCAGGCAAGGAGTTTGTTGGAGGTGCATTTCAGCGGGAAGTTGAGTCCTGCTGTGTGTGGCCTACTATGAGTTGCCCCTATACTCCCCAACAGAACGGAAAGACTGAAAGGTTGGTTGGATTGATCAAAGCAGCAACTTGTTCGTTGTTACTTCATGCTCAGCTACCTTTTCAACTTTGGAGCGGAGCAATTCTTGCGGCCACGTTTTTGAGAAGATGTAGGTCACTGAAGTTGTTGATGCCGAAGGATCGTCTGCGGATGGGCCATACAGTTTTGATCCGAGAACTGCCTTTGGCCGCAGACCACCTCTTGGCTCCAAGAGCTGCGGAAGGAATCTTAGCAAACGACGAGAGGAGTCCGGGTGGCGCATGCGTAATGGCGCTCAGGGATGGAAACGCTTCAGTTCGAGTTGCGAGGCTTCCAGTCTTGAAAGACAAAGAGGTTGTTTGTTGGAGGCTTGACAAAGGTCCAGAGGACCAGAATATATGGCTTAGCACTCATGGCGACATCCGGTGAGATGCCCCCCGAAGCTATGATCAATGTGGAAGAGGCACTGGGAGAAGTGCAGCCTTGGAACAGTGAGAATGCAGCATCAAGCACAATTCGAGCTCGCTTCAAGGATCATATGCAACCAAAACTATGGTCTGGTTTTCTTGTGGATTCAGTTGACTTGGCTTTGGAACCTGGGGCGGCGGCAGTGGCAACTACAGTAACCTTGAGATCCTAAAGGGTAAGCGTTGTTGGGTTTGCAACAAGTCCGTCAAGGAATGCGATCAGGCCAAAGGGGAATCCATTCCGTGGGAAATCAAGATAACCAAAGGCTATCAGTTGGACACGGCCGACGCGGAGACAACGGCAGATGAGACTGCCACGCTGATGGCCGAGGTGGCTTCCATCAAGGCCTCCGCTGAGACCATGGATTGCAAAGTCTTCTTTGAGGGAACAGAGGAGGCAAGGCTGAAGTGGTTTAATGAGGCTAAGGACGAAATGGACGCCACGCGCGAGAAGGGTGTGCTGGATGAGAGAGTTGGGGCTGAAGGCTGGAGCCTGGAGATCCGATCCCGCGGATTTTACCTACGAAGCTTGTCATGTCCCGCAAGCCCGAGGATGGCATTTCGCTCACTGACCACAAGGCCACCGAGGTGGAAGACCAGCCATGGCGTGCCAAAGTACGATTGTGTGCTTGCGGAAACTTCGAAACCCACACTGGGGCAGAAGTTTCTACTCAGAACGTTTGCCCTACCGCGCTGAGGATAATGGGGAACCAACTGGGTTCCAACACGTCATGGGTTGCTGCAAGCGGCGACGTTTCCCTTACCTTCTTGAATTCTGACATGAATCCATCTGAAGTTGTTCTCCTTGAGCCTCCCACGGCCTTGAAACGATTAGGATTGGTTCCTACTGGAATTATCTGGAGGGCGCGGAAGCACATCTACGGCTTGCGGCGAAGCCCGAAGGCATAGGGCCAGTTACGGGACCACACGCTAGATGGCCAGACTTTGGAGGCAAGCACCGGCAAGTTCGAGATTAGGCTTGTACCTGACGAGGAGGGTTTGTTCATCCTGATCGACTGTAGGGGAAGCACCTGTTGTTGCAGTTGTCATGGCGTTCATTCAGAGCACATGGACTACAAAGTTCTCTGGATTTATCACAGGCGGCAATGAGGAAACCATTTCGCATGGAAACTGTACAATGTCTCGTGTTCAGGAATTGACCTTCATTGGCTTGCAGATCAGGTTTCACGATCAAAGACAGGTTGTGTGGGTTCTACGCGGGCTTCACAAACGGGGTTGGGTTCATCTGTGTGGTACTCCCAGCTTGCCGCAGGTTGAGATGATGGATCAGGAGCCCGTCGAATATCCTCAGTATAAGATTGACTTGAAGGCAGCTCAGACAGAACTTGGATGCCTCCTATGAATTTGCACCAAAACTTGTCCAGATCTTCTGGCTACAATCAGCATCGCTGCTTCTCACTTGCATAAATGCCCTTCACGAGTCCTGAAGGTAGCACAAGGTTGTTGGCGATACTTGAGGGCAACTTTGGATCTCGGACTTCGTTTGAAAGGGACTACAGAAAGCAAGTCACTTCAAGTATGGTCAAATGCTTCCAGCCTGGAAGGGATCAGGCCCAGGAGTGTTGGAGTCATCACCCTAGATGGATGCGCATTGGACAGGTGGTCATCGAAACAGACGGTGATAGCTTGGTCTGTATGTGAAGCTGAGACCGATGCGTTGGCTTTAGCGGTTAGTGAAGTTTCTAAGGCGTTGCCATTGTTGGAGTGCTTGACGGGAAGAAGTGTTTTACGACAGGTGGAGCTTTTTAGACACAATGCAGCTAGCACTACAGTGGCAAATCAGGAAACCTTCTTCGCGAAATCCTGGCGTACTAGAGCTTTCGCACTTAGGGCGGCCTGGCTGAGAGACCAGATCCGCGAGTCGTCTCTCACACTTGCTCACCATCCAGGTCCTGAGTTGATCGCAGATATGTTGACGAGGTCTTTGCCGAAGGGCCATCTTGCAGAACTTCGGATCAAGATTGGGCTAACTTGACTTCTTGAGTGGAAACCACGACACATTTGCACGTCGTACGCCACTTCTGTAGCCGGCTATGAGGTTCTAAGATCCTGTACCGTAGTTTGTGCTGTAGTGTTTAAACCGGATTTCGCGGAATAGTCCAGCAGAATCTGCAGACCTCAGTGTTTGAAATCAACATTCAATGTCGTTCAATGCTGCCGTAGGCGTGTCCACCGGGACTAAAAAGTGAGGAGCCTCAATACAAGAAAAGGGTGATCACCGGCAACGGGGCTGTCGGGCAAGAGTCCACTTTGTGGATCCAGTACGCTGTTTTGATAGTGGCAGCAGGTATCTGGCTAGGTGAACGCATTGAGTATGTACAGCTTTGGAGTGCAGACGTCAGGCACGTTTCCTCTGAATGACTTACGTGAGGAAGAGTGTGTTTGACCCCAGCACAAATCCGAGAAGTGTACCAAATTATGATGTGCTGTTGAAGCATGGCCCCTGCGCAAGGAAGACGCACAAATCCGAATGCATGGCTCAAGATCTGACAAAGGCATTTTGCCTGAGTGCCTGGTTTCTTTCCCTTCACCTCTTCCTAGATTTGAGTGTAGCTTCAGGGTCGGGGTTCTGGGGCCAGGCAACGAGGTGAGGCGTTCTTTGTGGGTGATGCTGAGGGTTCTTCGGAGCTTGTTCTTGACTTCATCCTGTTAGGCATGCGCAGGTATAGTGATCTAGATGACGTCCACGACATGTAAAGTATCTTGACTGAGGTGGGAGGGAATGTTTTTCACATATGTGTGCAAAAACCAAATGCCTACAGGCCTACAGAAACTGAAAGTGCCATGGCAGTAATGACGCTGCCGTAGGCTCAAGTTTCCAGTTTACGGCTTTGTGGGAAGACGCTCGGGCCAACCAGGTTACAGGGGCGGGGGGTGGCGAGTACCCTCACAGAGCTGATTTTCTCTTGAACTAAGCTGGAAAGATTGCTGTGCCACGCATTGTACGCGCTCCGCGCAAATCCCTTGCTGTTTTGCTGCAAAGTCAGGAACAATGCTCGCCAGAGAGCCCCCGGCTGCTGAGCAGAAGATTGCGGCAGGCCGCCATTTGACAATTTGAGACTTCCATCCCTGAAAGCTACCTTTGTGTGTATTTATACAAAACGGAACGCATCGGAATACAGGCCCGATTTTTTGAACTTCACAAAAACCGATAAAGTGTGGGTCACGCTGTGAAAGAGAAAGTGATGTCGACATGCCAACATGACTTGCACAATTATGTTGTCTTAGCGCTGCTTAAGTTTATGCCTGTAATCGTCTTTAATGCCACGTAAGATGTTTCTGAAAAATGGAGTACTTGTTTTCGCCCGTATTCCGACGAACCCTCATACAAAAAGTCCTGTGAAGCAAAGTGATCGATTCCCCACACCTCGGAAATTGCGTTTGAGCCATAGTCTAAACTTCGGTAGTCCCTGCATTCCCGTTAACAACCCCCAGAGTAGTCCCCGACATGATCCCTCACATAACCCCCTTTATTGGTGTTTAGATGTGGCACAGTTTAAGGTAGGCTCCCAGGCGAGGAGTAGCCAGGGCACTTGGAACGTGAAGGCCTGTTTGGGGTGACTCCAGTTGAACCTGTGTTCACGGACCACAGGGGTTTTGTAGTCATCCGCAATTGTAACCTCTCCGGCCCTCCAGCGATCACAATTACCTGTAACGTAGCACATGCCACATGTCAGCCACCGTGGGCTGGCTATCAGCAGGGATCCACTCTTACTGCTTCAGGTGGCTCAGAAGCCAACTGTACATCGTGTTCCATGGCGTGTTCACCGACATCCTGAATCCATGAAGCATAGCGCAAGACATGCGCATCATTTGGGGAGCATCCTGGCCCTTAAGCAGAACATGATCCAGGTAGAGCCCTGTAACGCCAAAGTCTCTCCAAAACCGAGAAATAGAACAAACAACCACTAAAATTGCTGACAAAATAGCAACTGCAACACTATTAGACATGAAACGGGGTTGCTTTAAAAGATAGAGCGTGGGGCGGTCAGGGGGATGCCAGAAGCCCCTGGTCATCCCTCAGATGCTCAGACAGATCTCGAATGACGACCCCGGCTAGTCTCTCCTACTCTCCACCTCAACAATCCCCTCTCCCCGTGTTATTCAAACATCTCACCCCTCCGAATGTTGAATATGGTCGCATGCTACAAGTACACGACGCATTAGGATGTATTCGGCATGTTCGTGCTGCGGGGGTTTGATTGATGGTAAGGGATAAGGGCGGCAAACACCGCGCTGAGGCCAAAGCCGTGTAGTGCGACAACGTTCTTGTTTGTTTCTTGCATGCTTGCCTGCTTGCTTGCTTGCTTGCTTGCCTGCTTGCTTGCTTGCTTGCTTGCTTGCTTGCTTGCTTGCTTGCTTGTCGGCCGTCTGCCTTGCTTGCGTGTCACCCCGTATCACACATGAAGCAGGAAAAAAGCTAGAAGCGGTGAACAGTGCGGCGACAAAAGAACTGCCAACCCAGAAATCCGTGCCTGCAGCTTCCTGCGGAGTGCAATCGTGCAAATGCCAGCCGCTGAAGCGGCAGTCGCGCAGGCTCACCTCGTCACCAGTGCATCGGACATTGTCTGCTGGGATAGTGCCGTTGTGCGCATTCACGGACAGGGTGATGCCGCCAGCCATGCCGAGATCGCGGCAGGCCACTTGTGCCGCAGCAGTGTCAAAGCCATCATCGCAGATCAGGCCCACCAGGCCCCCATGCTGCACTTGCAGGATGCTTTGGGAGTCTTCAGATAGGCTGAGGCCCTCGAAGCCTGCCCTGAGCGTCACCACGAAGAGCTCCGTGACTGCCAAGGCCGTGCCCATCTGGCCTTGCTTGGCGCCAATGCTGAGGCTGTTCTCTTGGCCCAGCTGGCCTGCACTCGCCAGCCCAAAGCACCTGATTCAGCTGGGACCCCTGTGCTTAGTGTCCACCTGCTCGTGAATGCGCCGGTGCATGCTTAGGCTTAGGCTTAGGACCTACAAGTTGCAGGCTGGAGCTCTCTGGCGACCTTGGCACCTGGTAGAGTCGTCGTCCAGCAGGACGCAGGTGTGGCCGAAGCCTGCACTCACAGCGCGCACCTCGTGGTTGTCGAAGTCGACGGCACGCAGGTTAGAGCCCAGCTCCGAGGGCTCGTCGCCCAGATTGTCGGAGCTGCCCTGTCCCAGCCTCAGAGAAGATCCGTGTCAGGATCTGCATACATGCATGGACGAGCAGTATTACAAGGCTTACAGGTACAAAACAGTTAATTCCACCATTCCACACCAGCCGCAGTCTGCCTTGACTTCTTTTTCTTCGCGTCTGGGGAAAATCTGGGTAGAGGGCTGGTGCGGCTATGCATTGCGGCAGACTGGGTCCTGTTTTCCAGGCTGTAATATCCAGCGAGCACCCTCGCTCCATCTCGCTCTGCTTTGGAGTCCCAACTGAGCTGCTGTTGCGTTAGCTGAGCGCCTAATTGAATTTGATGTTGCTAGGTGCACTCCGCTTTCAACCGAAAAATGTCAAACGACTGCGAATGTTTCAGGAGCATGCTGGGCCGCCATGGTGAGTAAAAAACACGAATTCGTGCTTGCCATCGCAAGCAAACAGGTAAAGGAGCCTGCAAGTTGGCAAGGCCAGTGCTTCAACCAGGGCACCTTCTGAGGTTCCAGTTGGCTGATCAAATGCAAGTGTGTCTTAACAAGTTGCCCATGGCTGTCATTTACGAGTTGGGAATTTTATGCAAGCTGCGACAAGCACCTGAAAAAGAGCTGAAAGCACTCAAGCTGGTCAAAGAAGGGCCCTCTGAGCTGTCCAAGGCCCCGGCTGGCCGTGCTGTCCCCAGCCCCAGCACTTCAGGGACGCATCCTGAAGGATGGCGCATGTGTGATGGTTGCCCGCCGCAATCTGCTGCACCACCACGCCATCGCCCAGCTCGGTCACTGGCAGAGCGGCGCCCATTTCTCCTGGGGCTTCGCCCGCGTCTTCTGTACTTGCGTGCCCGAGTTGACCGCGGTCGTTCAGCCCCCAGCAGCGCGTGGAACCATCAGCCAGTACCTGCCACATGTGGGTGTACGCATGCTCGCCTACTCATACCATGGCCGCAGAAACCGGAAGATGCAGACAAGTCTCAGCGCAGGTATGCAACCAACCGGCAGTAATCTGCCGTGCGGGAAGGGGCCCCAAGTCCACGTATGGCAAATGCTCGCCCATCTGTTGGGCCTCCGAGCCGACATAGTTTGAACCTGGGAGGCCGAGTCCTAGGTACCAAGACAGGCCCCAGCATTTGATTCGGCCTTGGCTCGATAGGGCACACGCGTGATGAGCTCCGACAACTACTTGCAAGGCTTCAAAGTCAGTGCCCAGGTCGACGGTCGGGAGTGCCGCGCCCATCTCGTTTGGGTCGTCGCCACGAGTAGTACTGGGCTCTGCAAAATTTGGGCAAGTTTGGGAAGCTCAAATGGGTAGTGTCAGCACTTTACAACCCCTGCAGCAACAGCTCTTCACCTGCTCTAAGCATCTCCTCGAAGGCGGAGGAAGCCACTGCTCTGAGGCCCGCACGCGTCTCCCAAGCCCAACCGCGATCCTATTCCGAAGCATTTGATGGCACCGCCCTTCAGCAGTGCACAGGTATGTAAAGAACCAGCGGATACCTGAAGCACAACCACGCCACTGCCCAGGTCCACAGGTGGCAGCTCGGTGCCCATCTCACTTTGCTCGTCTCCCACATTGCCACTGTGCCCCAAGCCGAGTTGGCCGTAATCGTTCTGCCCGAAGCAATGAAGCGCACCTGTCTGGAGCAGTGCGCAAGAATGCCGAAAACCTGGGTTGCTGCTGAGGAACTTGCAGTATGCTACTGTAATGAGGAAGCCCGACTATTTACCATTATAACCATACTGAGGGCTTCCAGAACCTGCATCAAAGAGTTCCACAATACCCGGATCTGTAAGCATATCTTGCAAAAAACCTTCAAAGCCAGGTTTCAAATTTGCAGCGCATCCGAAACCCGTTACATTATGAATCTGGGCATAACCCTTAGACATTCGTATGAAACCTGCACAAACCATCCTGCAAGACTGGTTGTCTTTTTGCCCTCTAAGAACACGTTTTTCTTGTTGAGTTTTTGAAAATGATGTGTTTAAGCATTGCCTCTTTTAAAGCCAGTCTTGGGAGTATGGGAAGGAAGGGTAACTTTTGTTAAGTTTGACTCAGCAACCGCAGGCCACCTGCACAACCCGCGCCGGCTCTGGGAGCTCCACGGCCGGCAGTGCGGTACCCATCTCATTCGGGGCGTCGCCCACGTCTTCCTCGCTGCCGGAGCCCAGGCGTCCAGAGCTGCCCAAGCCCCAGCATTTCAGCTGGCCGGTGCCTCTGAGGAGTGCGCAGTTGTGATAGCCGCCGGAGCAGAGGCTCAGGACCTCCTCGGACGCCGGGCCTGGGAGCTGCCAAGCGACCACGGAGTCCAGGGCCACATCGGCGTCTTCAGTGCTCGAGCCGGAGCTCACGAAGCGCAGCATCTCCACGCCGCTGGGCAGCGTCACCTTGGCCTGGAGCCACTTGCTGCCTTGGGAGCCTTGCCGCGACCAGCGTGTGGTCCACCAACCTTCGCGCCGGTACTGAAGCTCCAAGCGGCCGATGCCACCCCTCGCATGTGGTAGGCAAACTCCAAGTGGGAGGTGTTGACGGTCTTGGGGAAGCCCGGGCTCATGAAGGTGGCGTCCTGCGAGGCCGCAAGGTTAGGGGAGGAGACAAACAGGTTGCAGCAACGGCTGGCTTCACCCAAGAAACCCCTTGCCTGGCCGATATGGCTGTCCCCTTCGACGTAGGCGTAGATGTCGCCCTGGAATGCTGCTTCAGGCCCGATTCCTGGTGTTGGCGTGGGGCCACTGCGCCGCTGCCAGCTGCCTGTCCATAAGCATGATGCGTACTCGAAGTTGCAGCTTATGTCCTCCAGGGCTGAGACGACCTCGGCTGCGACGAGCAAGTGGATTCTGACCTTGTCCAACTCGTTGGATATGTTGGCTATGAAGCGAAGGCCTATGGCAGCGGTAGGAACAGTGACTGATGCACCATGACGACGAACAGTGCCGCTTGGGCCAGACTCCAGAAACAGTCGCCGCCAACCATGGGCTGATGTCTGATGCTGGAGTTCCAGCGCGACAAAGTCGGAACCTAGCAATTCATAGGCAAAGAATACCACCTTCTCATCCGTGGCGTTGAAGAGTGCAGCGGTCGCAAGAATGAAATCGACGGCTTGGGA
>CAJNIZ010003030.1:9478-24556 GCA_905231905.1 Symbiodinium pilosum | reverse complement strand
CACCACCACGACCACCACCACGACACCGAGGAAAGTTCCAAATGATAGTGATGAGCTCCGGGATTCTGAAGATGGTAGTGGCTCGGCTTTCAGATTGAGTTGTGCTTCTTCTGCGGGAGCTGGCTCCAAAGTGTGCCACAAGCAAAGTGCTGTCTGTAGGGGGTGAACACAAGGCGTTATGGAATGCAGCATTTGCTTGTCGTCGTTTGCCTCGATGACTGTGGTCACTGAAGCTGCATTGATCTTTGGACCAATTGCATCCGCATGAAGCAGCATTCGCTCTTTCCTGGCCTTGTCATCCAGTCGTGGCATTTTGATGCTTCCATTCATGATATGTCTTCACATCATGTTTGTCCGTTTGTCCTGTGCGTGAGTTGAGGTGCGGACGCCATGCAAGCACTATTTTCACGAAAAATGTCGCATGACTGTGCAGCCAGTGCAGTGCACATGCTTTCAGTGACCTAGGAGGGATTGTAGCGCAACGTCATAGAGTTGCTGGTAGAAGACTTAAATTGCCAAGGTGCTTGTAGACTTCAATGTGCCTGTATGTTTAGTTCTGCGTATGTGTTTGAGCAGCACCTTGCAATTACATTGGGGGAGGCAGGAGCGTGAATGCTAAGGTCTTGCGCAGTGGTGCGAGGCACATGTGAGCTGTCCTCTGTGCAAGAGCCTTGTGGCAGATCCAGGACCGCTCTCCTCGGATGCCTGTTAACAGTTCACGGCCTCCGAAGGGGGCCGCAGTGTCTCACTCTGAAGCTGCCGTTCTGCAGCAAGTGCAACACCCAGTTGGAGATATTGACGGGATGAATTTGGACTTGCCCGAATCGCAACGGGCTTTTTCTCACGTATTCAGCGTAGCTTCGGCAGCATGTAGAGAAGTACAGCATGTTGCCCAAAGATAAGGTACAAATAACTGCAATGTTCTGCATGACGGCTGGCAGGAGGTAACCTTGGGTGATAGAACCTACGTAAGTGACGTTGGACACTTCACTTCTGCTCCTGTCCAACTCATGCAGGCCAGTGGCAATAGCGGGATATGAAGCCGATTTCCTCAGTTTAATTGATTAGAGGACGAGGCATCAGTCCCAGGAAAAGGGCAGACTGCTTGGAGTTTTTGACATCAAGTGATGCGCTTCAAGCCAACATGGCGCATTGTTATACTAGGCCGTTGGCGTAGATCTTGCCGGCGTGCTGGCGGGACCGTCAGTTTTTGCTGTCATTTCAACTTCGTCCATATGGCTACTCGTACGCTGTGCCAGGCAGCCGCGAATGCTGTTGGCGGACTACCCGGTGCAAGTGGGCTTCGGATCTGAAATAAGAGCACGCCATCTCTTGACTGGAGTTCGCGTTAGATCCAAGCCTGTCAGACGACAGCTTCTGAGTGCTAAGGCTGTTGTCTGCCCTCCTGGCGCAGCTGGCAGAGAGCGGACCTGCAGTAAGAGAACAGGAGCCCGCTCAGCCGCAGCTTTTGGTGAAAGTTAAGCTTTTCAGATTCCTGAAGCCTGAGCTGCGAATTCTGTCCCCGGCTCGCGTGCTGCGCCTACAAAGACATAAGCAAAAGCCGCTATCGAATCTATTATTCTGCAGCGAATATCAGCGATTGTCTCTGGTCCTCATTTATGAGGCGCAGCTGTGGCTGCGAATTGTTGATAGTTGTCCGTCTGATACTGCTAGAATGTCGGAGGAATCGCGATTTGAGTAGGACAGCCACACCGCTGGAGGGCCGAGCTTTCCACCGGGCATGCTCTTTTGGTAGACCAAAGCTGCCGGACAACCATGTTCATCCTGCACGCATGCTTGTGGGCAGCATTTTTGTTCAGGACCTCTTCCAGGCGCTGGACGTCCTTGGCGGTCATGTCGGGGAGGCCTGGGATGGATGAAAAGCTGTGCAGCACTCGCAACTCGAACATCTGGGCATGGAACAAGTCTGGAGATGCTCCGGGAGGAGTGCAAGTAGGCTGCTTTGACTTGAGCCCAAGCTTGAGGTAGATCCAGCAACTGTGGAAGACTTCATCAACTCTATGAGGCTTGCGGCTGGTGAATGAAGTCCTGCCTCGGAAGCGTGCCAGTTCCATCCGCAAGTCTGCAGTGCAACATCTTGCGACAAGCTGTGCAGGTATGTCTGGCCGCTGTGCGGCAGCCGCACCCTAATCAAGGCCTAGCAGAGCACGAGACCCAAACACTTGAAGGGTAAGCAGTAAGCTGTGTTGAGACATTGCCGTGTACATGGCTGTCTGGAATTAAAGTAGCCCTGCTTGCATCTGACAAGAGGGCTTACCCCGGGAGATTAGTCAGGTAGGCCGAGGCGACTTTCTGCATGACATCTGCGGACAGGCCTTGCTGGTGCTGGGCCAGGCCAATGCTCTCGATGTGAAGACCTGCCGCCTACTCCTGGCAGAGTTGGAGGCTGATCGCTGTAGCACTGTAGCTAGCTGTGGCTCTCAGTTGAAGGATTTCAATGGCCTCTTGGTGGGATCAGGCTCGCAGTGACTTCATTGGGAGCTCCGACCGCGAGGTTGGCTTGGGGTCGCTCCCTTCTGCATTGCATGTTTCGCATTTTCCGCAGGTAGGGCTCGCTCAGAAGGCAAAATGGTGGATAAACTGACCCTGAAGCATAAGCAAATGGATTTCTGAAGTGCTTGTGTTCAAGCATGGCATAACAAATGCAACCAGCTAAGCATTGGTATATATGTGGGCCCTAAGGTGTCCTGAAAGGTCAACAAAAAGGCTGCGGAATTTTCATGCATTTCTGGAAGTTGAATAGTGAGCAGCCTCCACATTTCCTCGACTACTGGAAGTTGCAACTGCAAGAAGGTGTGTTGAAGGATGTTTCAAAGCAAAAGCTTCCAGGTCCGAAGTATTATGAAGCAGTGGAGTTATGATCTTATCCACATTGGTTTTCCATGTTTGCAGAGTGAAAGTGAAAGCGCATTGAAGATCACAAGCTCATAAGGAATGGGCGGGGAACAGCCGTGGTGCAGCTGGTTGAATGGTGATGGTTGACTGGGATGCCGGTACATCTTGGGTGACGGGTAGCTGCGCAGCGTTTGCTACACGCACTTGAAGACATGTTCATACCTGCTCAGTCCAACAAGTGCTCAGGAGCATTGTGGACATGCTTCAAGTCATATTGAATTGGCAAACCTGCAGGCCTTGCTGCTTTTGTTGGCGTTGCACAAGAACGCCTTTGATCGAACAGCAGTGGCCATGGGATTGCCGCATCCGCTGTACGACGAGGCTTTTGCAGAGGTGTTCATTTGTTAGTGAGGAGCTGTGTTGCGGCATTGCCAGGCTGCGAAGCGCTTACTGAAGGTGGAGCAGGGTCAGTCGATGTAAGTCTCCCTTGAGAATGCATGCATGCGTTCATGACATTTCATGACATCAGCAAAAGCTTGCCTTCACTCAGGAGCTGTCAAAAGGCTCTGCTGCCCGCATCACTGCTTCACCCATGGAGAGCTTGTCTCGCCCAGTTCTGGCAATGGCGCGAAGCTGACATTCGTGTAGCTTATATCCTTGTTCAGATGCCAAGCCGTTTGAAGTTATAGCAAGGCTCAGCTTGGCATTCTGAGCCACCGGGCGTTGCGCGCGCTTGACGAGCGCTTGATGCCGCTTTGCTGAGACAGCGAGCATGTTTTGCCGTGTGGTATTCAGAAGGACGAAGCTTGTGTTTGCTTCCCGCCAAACCTTTGGGATTGCATCCCTGTACCCTGTGATGATGGCAGGTCGGGAAGACTTTTGTCCCTGTCGCCTGCTGCATTTGTGTCCCTCGCATATGCAACGCGCTGGGTTCCCAGGAGGTTCAAGTTGTCAAAGCCGATACTTGCCACCCAGGGCTGTTTTTATGAGCTGGGAGAACCAGGTTCTTTGAGACGTTTTGCAGGCCTAGTACGCGGACCCGTTCCTCGAGAAGAGTTGCGGCTTCCACTGTGCCTTGCGTTCGGTGCTCTGCTTCACGCGATGGAGCCAAAGCAGGCCCGGTCATTGCATCCCATGATGCTAGAAACGTTGGTTCATATGAATATATATATATATAGTACCGTATAGAGCTTAAGGGTTTTAATTTCGTTCAAGCATACATCATCAAGTTCTGTTTGTGGAACCCATATTGAAACAAACTCATGTCCATGAGAACGCGAACAACTGGCGGTGGAGAAGCAAGCTTTTACAACTGGGAGAAGGTAGCAATGACTCCTGCCTTCAGCACGCAGCAGCGGCAAATCTCATGCACAGCTCATTTCCATTTCACGCAATCGCTGTGCTTCGGCATCGGTCGGCATCTGCAATCGTCAATCATGGCTAAAAGCGTGTGAAACTCTGCACTGTACAATCTTGACGAGGGGTGAATACGAAGAAAGGGTGGTAACCAAAACAAGGTTTCTGGAACAGTAACAGGATTCCAGGAGAATGGATAAGTTAACACCCTCTGGCCACGATAAGTGGCTCTGAAGTAGTGTTGTTGCATGGTACTGTCATGACTGACAAGCTTGACCAGCATTTCAGAGCTGTCTTTGTCAGAGCTGTCTTGTGGTGTTTTCACATATGAGCCAGAGTCTGAACCCTTTGAAGGGGAATTTCACAGGGGGGTATCATAGGCTCATATCACAGCAGATATCGCAACAGATTCCACAGCCATTCGGATTTGCAGGCTTTGACATGGGTTTTTTGATTTGTTGGATTGTCGTATTCCCCATGAAAAAAAACCAAACTGTGAGGGAGTCACCGCTTCGGAGTTTTCGAAGCCCCAAAGCTTAAAATGGAGACACCAACCCCCTTTGAAAGACCTGTCCCATTGGAAACGCAGCAGCCTGCGAGGGAGTCACCGTTTTGGAGTTTTCGGTTTTACCGAGAGCTACTTCAACCTAGCGTGCTCAGGATGAAGAAATCCGATCAGCTCCGCAAGTTAAAGCCGTGCTACGTGTGGGAGATGGCTAGCTGAAAGCTATAGACCTCTCGGGCTACAACGAGAGGTTGGCTGGCAGAGCGCTAGAGACGACTCTCAGTTTCACAGGGAGCGGATTTCTGCCACCACGCTAAAGAGAGCGCCAGCCAGTTTTTAGCGAGGGCTTTGCTGTAAAGTGCTAAAGCCAGTTTGCTACGCTGTTAGGTAGCTGTTTGGTAAGTGCTAGTGCAAGTGTTTGAGAGTTTGCCTGCGCTTTACCTGTCTTTGGGTTTTCTGAAGCTAGCTATTGCTAGCGAAGAAACACTACCGTGTAAATCCTTGGGAGATGCCTGAGGGTTGGTGGTGAGCTTATTAGTACAGCTAACGTACGCACTCGTAACGAGGTACGAGGGGCAACCGTATGTGTTAGCTAAACTTACTTCTTAGCGAAAAGGTCGAAAGTTTTTCGCAACCTTTGTACATGCTAAACCCTTTGGGGTTTGAAACGGCAAGATATTTTATAGATATCCGTTGCCGTTTTGATATCAAGCCCCCCTACGTTAAGGGGGGAGATTTTGAGTTCCCACCCTACCCGCCCTCTAGTTGAAAGAGGGATGGCTAGCTGAAAGCTAGAGACTTTTCTCGGGTTACAGCGAGAGATTGGATAGCAGAGCGCTAGAGACGACTCTCAGTTTCACAGGGGGCGGATTTCTGCCACCACGCTAAAAAGAGCGCCAACTTTGCCGTAAAGTGTTAACGCAAGTTTGCTACACGGTTAGGTGACCGTTTGGTAAGTTTGGTAAAGTGCTAGCGCAAGGGCTTGAGAGTTGGCCAGCAACTTTACCTGTTTTGAGTTTTCCTAGCAACCGCTAGCGAGAAAACACTACCGTGTAAACCCTTGGGAGATGCCTGAGGGTTGGTGGTGGGCTAGTTAGGAATGCTAACGCACGACCCTGTGGTCGGGATGGGACAGTGAGACTGCCATCTTCGTGTCCGTCCTGCCTCTTGGACATTGGCAAAGAATGCAAAGTCTACGCTACTTGCGCCATTGTGGAACGGAATGGGGTGGAAGGCAAGGTGTGAAGGGAAAGTGCGGTGGAAAGAGGTGGGCATTGAAGAGGAAAGGCAGTGGAGGCTGGAGTGTAGAATGGAGATCGGAGTGGAAAGTGTAGTGCAGAGTGTCTTTGGAGAGGTTGTGGGACGGGTTTCCCAGGCCGCTTAACGAGGTTTGTGCGTTTTGATGGAATGTACCTTCCCTCCTCCTCTTCTACGCTACTCCAAGGCTAGATAGAACCTGGCTGATTTTCGTTGGCCTCGGCTCGCCCCGCAAGTTGTGAAAATAAGTGAAACCACCATGCAATACTTCATTGCTGAAGGTGGCCAGTTGCATTGAGAGCCTGAAAGGCTACTGCTACAAGGCTGGTTGCACCTGCGCTCTGGAGATCCGCGTTGTTGTGCAAGCCATCTGTTTTACCACGGAAATTGCCCTGGGATGAGGCGCACAGAGGAGTGTTCCAAGCAGCGTATGCTCGCCTGGCATCCTCGCTTGAGGAGCAAGCAACAGGCCGAACAAAGTACTTTGAGGAGGGATCTGTCGGAGCTTTCTGCTGGAGGCCTTGGTTCTGAGAGGCCATGGGCCACGCTGACGTCTTCCGAGGCGTCAAGGTCCCTGTTTGCTCTGCACTTGTTTCAACAACTGTTCGAGGCAGCTGCAGCTATCAAATCTTTCCCAGAGCTCAAGTTTGAGGAGCTGGACTTAGTTGCCGTGGAGTGTGTGTGCAGCTCCAAGCTACGGGCCATTTTGAAGATTTTGCCGTCAAGATCAAATGGTTTCGGCAGTGCAGGATCCCCAGCTCTTGCTCCGCATGCTTCGAGCATTGAGCCCGTTGCAGAGCCACCCCAGGCACAGATATGGGTTTTATGGATTTGTTGACGCCTGCGTCATGTATTCCTAGAGCAGCCGTTGAGGCAACTTGCATTGTCCGACTCAGATGAAGGCCAAAGCGGAACAGATTTGATGCCTTGCTGAGACATGATTCAGAGCACACCACGGGAGACTCGGATTCCAGCTTTCAGTAGTGTGCGAGCCAACAGTTGTGGAAGTTGGCAATGCTGTTTGTGAGACGGTTAGATGGCGGCACTTTGACAGGAAGCAGCCAGCAATGGGCAAAGCTGGCAACTGCCGCGCAAGATGGTGTGGAAGCCCCAAGCAT
Source organism: Symbiodinium pilosum (assembly GCA_905231905.1). Lineage (NCBI taxonomy): Eukaryota > Dinophyceae > Suessiales > Symbiodiniaceae > Symbiodinium > Symbiodinium pilosum. Next base: position 17,464 of record CAJNIZ010003030.1, on the reverse strand, counting down.
GCTCGCCAGGCAGGTGGGGAGACAAATCTGCTCCGCAGCTGTGTTTGTTGAATATTATGAGGATGAATATGATGGAGCTGGTGGACATCCTCGAGGCCTTTGGTCAGCAAGGCCTCATCGGCTGCGGGGCTGTGTCCAAGGTGCCGCAATCAGTGCCAGGAATCGCAGTTCCTCTAATCAGAATCTGCCGTTGGTGACCTCACAGGCAATTGTGACTCGATACCAAGACAATGGAGGGAGACTTTCGCGACGCAACACGGCAAGAGCCTCTCAGCTGCAACCCTTGCGTTTGAACCTCCGGAGTCCAGCTAACCGGTTTCTGGTGTTGGGGGCCGGGTAACGCAAATCAAAGAAGACGCGAGCCCAAACAAGATCTTTTTGGTGCCTGAGGCTCTTCAGGCATTGGCGACGCTTGGCTGGCAGGAGTTCAGAGAATTCAAAGCTTTTGTTTTCTAGTACCAAGTCTGGTACGGGCCGGCAGCGTGCCCATGCTTGTCAGATATCTCCAAGGCAGCTTGGGGAGCAGGAGACAGAACTGCAAGAAGTCCTCATCGGCGAGCTGGAGGGTTGGGAGGCTGGAATTCGTAGTAGCTTAATCTTTGTAACATGGCCAGCGCTGAAAGAAATGCCGCTTGACCATCAGACACTACGTGCGAGCAACACCAAGCGTCCGTCCAAAAGTGGTGTAGCACCTGCTGCAGTATTTTCGTTTTTCCAGACTGAACAGCACCCTTGGAAGCCAAGCAACACTCAGAACGGCAAGGTCCAGGTCCAGGTCATGGATCATTGCATCTCACCGCAGGTTCGTACTATTTCGTACCCGCGGGAGAGGTGGTAGACGTTTGAACTGGTGGTTCCTCAAGTCCCCCTCAAGGACAGTACCCACGAATTTCTCACAAGGAATGGCATCCGCAGGTGCGAGACCCTCACGGTGCAGATCTTCGGCCGCGGCCGGCTTTGGTGGCTTTGTGGTCCCTATGTGCTCTCAACCTCGTGCCCAGGCAAGGAAAGAGAGCAGTGTAAGAGTCATTTCGAGTCTCGAAAATCGCTTGTAGGGCCGCCTCCTCGGTTGACTGGCTGCTGACCTTTCTGTGCCGCGAGAGGGTTGCGACGCTCGGGGCTGAGAGTTGGTCGACAGCGGCTTCTTAGAGACCATGCATAGAAATTGTGCCAAGGTATGTCCTGGGGATCCGTAGCCAGGTGGGAAAGACAAAATTTCATGTTCTTGTCTCAGTGCATTCTGGTTTTGGACTTTTGGAGGCCTTGCTGCTGTTTGAGTCTCTCGATGCTGTCCGATCAGTGGTGCCTGCTCTCGCAGTGAGGCAGGATGCCACAATGTGCCGCGATGTGCTGCGGATTGCTATTTCAATGCTGCTTGAACAAGCCCCTGCGTTGAACATGTAACTGGTGGGACCGTTGCATTTCTTGTAGGGTTAAATATCACCACAGGAAAACGATCCCGCGCCCTGCCTCCAGTTGTTAAATAGACTGTGTCCCTATAGCAGCCAATATGCTCATGATTGCTTGGACGTGTGCGCCAATCGACAACGGCTCTCCTCGCACCACTGCTGGTACATTTCCGGCCTTATCCGCATTTCTCGTCTTCTTGCAAAATGTGCAGAACTCTCGTCTTCTTGCAATATGTGGATAACAGGTTTAAGTGTGCAGCCTAAAACTGTTGGATCTGTTGGCTTGCTATCCGCAAGGTATCTAAGTCATTGTGGAAGCTGAGGGGCAGCTGAAGCTTTGGCTCCCATGCTCTGCTTAAGGCAGCTTGACGTCAGCTTGTTGGATCGAATAGTGGCAATTGAGGCATGTACTATATTCACTAATTGACCCGGACAAAAATTGGCTAAGTGACACTGGGACCCCCTAAACCCTCAACCCTAAACCCTAAACAACCCTAAATCCTAAACCCTAAACACCCCCTCAACACTAAACAACTCTACATCCAAAACATCCCTTAAGGCTAAACCCTAGACCCTAAACCCTAGACAACCCTAAACCCTTAACAACCCCAAACCCTAAACCCTAAATCCAAAACCGCTGCAAAACCCCTAAACCCTAAAACCCCAAATCCAAAACCCCTAAACACTAAACCTAAATCCAAAACCCCTAAACCCTAAACCCTAAATCCAAAAAACCCATCCTAAACCTAAATCCCAAACCCCTAAACCCTAAACCCTAAATCCAAAAAAAACCATAACCCTAAACCCTAAATCGAAAACCCCAAAACCCTAAACCCAAAATCTAAACCCCTACACCCTAAACCCTAAATCCAAAATCTCTACGTAAACCCTAAACCAAACACCCTAAATCCAAAATCCCTAAACCCTAAACCCCTGCGCCTCAATCCCCAAAACCTCTAAACCCTAAACCCTAAATCCAAAACCGCTAAACCCTAAACCTAAATCCAAAAGCCCTAAACCCTAAATCCAAAACCCCTAAACCCCAAACCCAACATCTAAAATGCCTGCACCCTAAACCCTAAATTCAAAATCTCTAAACCCCAAACCAAACCCCCTACACCCTAAATCCAAAATCCTTAAACCCTAAACCAAAACTGCTACACCCTAAACCCTAAATCCAAAACCTCTAGACCCTAAACCCCCCTAAACCCTAAACCTAAATCCAAAACCCCTAAACCCTAAATCCAAAACCCCACAACCCAAAATCTAAAACCCCTGCACCCTAAACCCTAAATCCAAAATCTCTAAACCCCAAACCCTAAATCCAAAACCCCTAGACCCCAAACCAAATCACTAAACCCTAAACTCTAAATCCAACACCCCTAAACCCCAAACCCTAAATCTAAAATCCCTAAACCCTAAACCCTAAACCCTAAATCCAAAACCCCTAAACCCCATACCCTGAATCCAAAATCCTTAAAACCTAAACCCTAAATGCAAAACCCCTAAACCCCATAAACCGTAAACCCGAAATCCAAAACCCCTAAACCCTAAACCCTAAATCCAAAACCTCTAAACCGTAAACCCTAGATCCAAAATCCTTAAAACCTAAACCAAAACCCCTAAATCCAAAACCCATAAACCCTAAATCCAAAACCCCTAAACCCTAAACCTATATCCAAAACCCTTAAACCCTAAACCCTAAATCCAAAACCCTTAAACCCCAAACCTAAATACAAAACCACTAAACCCTAAATCCAAAATCTCTAAACCCCAAACCAAACCCCCTAAACCCTAATCCAAACCTCTAAACCCTAAACCCTAAATCCCAAACCCCTAAACCCTAAACCTTAATCCAAAACCCCTGAACCCTAAACCCTAAATCCAAAACCGCTAGACACCAAACCTAAATCCAAAACCCCTCAACCCTAAATCCAAAATCTCTAAACCCCCTAAGCCCTAAATCCTAAATTCAAAACCTCTAAACCCTACACCTAAATCCAAAACCCATAAACCCTAAACCAAAATCCTAAACCCGAAATCCAAAACCTCTAAACCCTAAATCCTAAATTCAAAACCTCTAAACCCTACACCTAAATCCAAAACCCATAAACCCTAAATCCAAAACCCCTAAACCCTAAACCTATATCCGAAACCCTTAAACCCTAAACCCTAAATCCAAAACCTTTAAACCCCCAACCTAAATACAAAACCACTAAACCCTAAATCCAAAATCTCTAAACCCCAAACCAAACCCCCTAAACCCTAATCCAAACCTCTAAACCCTAAACCCTAAATCCAAAACCCCTAAACCCCAAACCTAAACCTAAACCCCTAAACTAAGAGGAGCGAGCTTTGCTGCGACCCCAAGGGGCGCACGCTCGCTCCTCTCTGTGGCCACTGCCACCAGGTGGGTCTCTCGTTAGGAGACCCACCTATAGATACTCACGTAAGGCAACGCCTCGTAACGCCTCCAATACACTTAAAGAGGTTCTCCACACAAGACCCTAAACCCTACTTATCGCAACCTTCAGGACCTAGGAATTAGGATTTAGGATTTAGGGTTTCGGATTTAGGATCAGGGTTTAGGATTTAGGATTTAGGGTTCAGGGGCTTTCAGGGCCTCCCAGGGCCTCCCAGCGCCTGCCCTCCTCTCCCACAATCCAGGGCCTTGCAGGGCCTTGCCGGGCCCTGTCAGGACTGTGCAGGGCCAGAACCCTGCAAAGCCTTCAAGACGTCAGGGCATCCTAGAGGCCTGCAGGGCCTCTCAGGGAGCCCTCTGGAAGCTTCTGGCAGCCTCTGAAGGCTTCTACATTTTTTTATCATATCCTGCTGTCCCCCCCCCGGGCGACATAATCCATTGCAACCTTCATCTATTGGATTCTCTACACTTTCTATCATACCCGGGTGCCCCCCTCGGCGCCATACTCAGCGCAACCTTCAGGACTTAAGACATCTGCTAGACCGTCTAGATTTAATATCATATCCTGCTGCCCCCCCGGGCGACATAACCCATTGCAACCCCGCTCACCGCTCCGCAGCAGGATGTGCACCGGCTCATCATGCAACTCGCATGCAAGAGTTTCGGCGGTAGGTATTTATCTGTATGGTGTCTTGGTTTTCAGGAACACTTCGAACAGGTAATTCGGATAAGGGGAAAATTGATAGTTGGGAGTGGTGTTTGGGGCCCTATAAAAAACCAAATCTAAATCCAAAATCCCTAAACCCTAAATCCAAAATTCCTAAACCCCAAACCCTAAATCTAGAATCCTTAAAACCTACACCCCAAACCTAAATCCAAAATCCCTAAACCCTAAATCCAAAACCCCTAAACCCTAAATCCCTAAACCCTAAACCCTAAATCGAAACCCCTAAACCCAAACCTAAATCCAAAACCCTTAAAACCCCAAACCTAAATCCAAAATCCCTCAACCCCAAACCTTAAATCCAAAATACCTAAACCCTAAACCCTAAATCCAAAACCCTAAACCCTAAATCCACAACCCCTAAACCCCAAACCTAAATCCAAAATCCCTAAACCCTCACGCTTTGTAATATATTTCCCTAAGCCCCACAAAAATTGCTCGCGGCAGGCCCGCTGAATCGCGGGGCCTCCAAGGCCTTCCAGGCCTGCAAGGCTCCAGCCTGTTCAGGGCCTCCAGGCCATCCCCGGCGTCCCGCCATCTCGGGGCGTCACGGGGCCGTCCTGGCGACCAGACGCTAAACTCAGGACCTCGGGTCTGGAGGCTAAGCCGTAAACCCTCAGCAGACTGACGCTCAACCCTTCCGGACCAGACGCTGCCGCGTCTAAGCGTTTTCGAGCTTCGCAGACAAGAACCATGCTATTTCCCGGAACCAAGATATGACGATGGCGGGTAGCTCACATGACCCGGAGCGGGTAAGAATGTGACAGGGCCCTTTGGCCCAGACCGTCCCCGTCTGAAACGCTAAGCCCTTCCAGACCAGAGGCTACCGTTTCAAAGCGTTTTCGAGCCTCACAGACAAGAGCCACGCTGTTTCCAGGAATCAATGGCGGGCAGCTCACATGACCCGGAGCGGAGGAAAACTGTGACAGGGCCCTTCAGCCCAGACCGTCCCCCAACAAAAAACCTAAATTTTCGTCTGAGGCAGCTAAGTGAAGCAATTTCACGCTCTTGCATGGCAGCCTTGACAGCATGGATGGATTGTTGCGTGATGGCTCAGGCTTGGCTAGCTTTGGCTTATTCGGCTGGTTGGCTTTTATTGCTCTGAGTCGTGTTTGGGTGACCTTGAGGTGGGCGTGTCTGCATACTAAGCGTCCAGCAGACCAATCCTACACCCCTGAACCCGAAACCTTAAATCCAAAATCCCTAAACCCGAAACCCTAGATCCAAAACCCCCAAGCCCTAAACCCTAAATCCAAAATCCCTGAACCCTTAACCCTACATCCAAAATCCCTAAACCCCAAACCTAAACCCTAAACCCTAAATCCAAAATCCCTAAACCCTAAATCCAAAATTCCGAAACCCTAAACCCCCCCCTAAATCCAGCATCCCTAAACCCTAAAACCTAAATCCAAAGCCCCTAAACACCCAAACCCTCCTAACCCCTAAATCCAAAATCCCTAAGCCCCAAACCCTAAATCCAAAATACCTAAACCCTAAACCCTCAATCGAAGACCTCTAAACCTCAAAATCCCGAAGCCCTAAACCCTAAATCCAAAACCCCTAAACCCCAAACCCTAAATCCAAAATCCCTTAACCCTAAACCCTAGATCCAAACCCCCCAAGCCCTAAACCCTAACTCCAAAATCCCTAAACCCTAACCCCTAAATCCAAAACCCCAAAACCCCTAAACCCCAAATCTGAATCCAAAATCCGTAAACTCTAAATCCAAAATCCAAAATCCCGAAACCCTAAACCCCAAACCTAAATCCAAAATCCCTAAACCCTAACTCCAAAATCCCTAAACCGCAAACCCTACATCCAAAACCCCTAAACCCCAAACCTAAAGCCTAAACCCTAAATCCAAAATCCCGAAACCCTAAATCCTAAATCCAAAATCCTTAAAGCCTAAACCTTAAATCCAAAACCCCTAAACTCCAAACCTAAATCCAAAACCCCTAAACCCTAAATCCAAAACCCGTAAACCCCAAACCCTAAATCCACAAGACAAAAATAGATAGAAATTGTATACTTTCACAAGCAGACATGAGATGCAAGTTTGTTTGCCCAGTATTCTCATCTACGTAAACCATTTGGTGTTTTTTCCACGTCCCTGCCCCGCCCAAAAGCAGCCAGGCCTTGAACAGCCCAAAAACAACCAGAGAGCCCAACGCAGTTCCAAAACCCAGAAATGGTCTGAAAAAAACTTAAAGCAGACCCCAGACACAGTCCCAGAAATGGTTTGGGAGAGCCCCAAAACTAGCCCAGGAATGGTCTGGAGAGCCAAGGCACTAAACTAGTTTTGGGCAAGTTAAGACCTTTTGGTCAAAGGTCAAAACAGAAATGGTCTGGGAAAGCTCCAAAACCAGCGTAGGAATGGTCTGGAAAGCCAAGGCAGCAAACTGGTTCTCCGGAAAAGCGCTTAGGCTAGGAATTGTGGACGAGCTGGTTGGTGATTACTCAAGCTCCTACAATTGGTGTCCAGACTCGATTTGTACGCATTCGCACTCTCGCAGTTGCTCCACGTGTGAGAGCTCATTTCTTGCCCAGGGTTGGTATGCTCGGCATTTCACTGTGGCGATACAACCGTTTGAACCGTTTGAACATCTCACAGCGTTACAAGTTAAAACTGAAAACTCAGGTCAAAACTTTCGGTCAACATTTTCGGACCAGAAACGCTTTAGCCCAGGTCTGGAGGGCCAAGGCACCAAACTGAGTTCGGACAAGTTAAAGCAAAAACCCAGGTCAAACTTCAAAGCCAACAACTTTCAGTCAAAACTTTCAGTCAAAGCTTTCGGTCAAAACTCTGGGGCCCAAACCCTCTCATATTTTTATCTATAAACCCCTAAACCCTAAACCCTAAATCCAAAACCCCTAAACCCCAAACATAAACCCTATACGCTAAATCCAACACCCCTAAACCCTAAATCCAAAATCCCGAAACCCTAAACCCTAAACCCTAAGTCCAAAATCCCGAAACCCTAACCCCTAAATCCAAAATCCCTCAACCCTAAACCCTAAATCCAAAACCCCTAAACCCCAAACAAAAATCCAAAATCCCTAAACCCTAAACCCTAAATCCAAGATCCCTAAAACCTAAACCCTAAATCCAAAACCCCATCAACCCCATCAACCCCAAACCCTAAATCCAAAACCCCTAAGCCCTAAATCCAAAACCCCTAAACCCCAAACCCTAAATCCAAAATCACTAAACCCTGAACCCTAAATCCAAAATCCCTAAACCCTAAACTCTAAACCCAAAACCCCTAAACTTAAACCTAAATCCAAAATCCCTAAACCCTAAATCCAAAACCCCTAAGCCCTAAATCCAAAACCCCTAAACCCCAAACCCTAAATCCAAAATCACTAAACCCTGAACCCTAAATCCAAAATCCCTAAACCCTAAACTCTAAACCCAAAAACCCTAAACTTAA
>CAJNIZ010003029.1:3132-17561 GCA_905231905.1 Symbiodinium pilosum | reverse complement strand
CTATTTGGGGTTCCCAGTAGGGTCCCTTTACTCTTTGTGTGGAGTCCATCTCGGTCGGTCTCCCCTGTGGAGGACAACTGGTCCATGTGCGTCGCCATCGGGACACGCTGACTTGCATTTCGAGAAAACACGAGATCCACCTAAACATGGTGGTGTCCTTTCGACTGAGAACTCCCAATGCTAGTTCCTAATTGAGGCTGAAGTTCACCGTCTCAGCCCGAAACCTTAGATGCTAAACCCTGAACTCAAATCCCGAAAGCCTGCTCTACTTGTCAACATCCTGGTCCATGTTGCTCGATCACGTTGTAGGAATGTTTGGCTTTCCCAATATCAGGGGTACCTTTCTTGGGGGTCCTAATGATAAGATTTGCAGTATTTGGGGGGGTTACATTGGAGCCCTCCGCTTTATGGGAATTGCCTAAGCCCTAAACCCTCAGCCCTAACAGTATTCATTCTTAATCAGCTCGAGGGTCCCAGCGTTTTACGGATAGGGTTCCCAAAGAGCCCAATGTAGCTTACTTAAGGAATATACCTTAAATCATACTGGGACCCTGAATATGATTTAAAGTATAGCTTTAAGACTTGAGATGCAAAAGCCTGCTCAGCATACAGCCCCGCCTCATGTATGTAATTACTCAGTATTGGATAGGTGAAAAAGGGGTTGCGCTTGTCTTGGACCTCGGGACCCTAAAACCCACAGTTGAAGGGTTAGGGTAAGCCCCTGAACCCTAAACCCTCTACACGCTTTAAGTTGAGAGTTTAGCTACGAACACTCTGCTGAATGAACCAAACGGAGATCCCGATCCCCTTCCCTAATAAGCAAAACACGCCTCTCGTAATGGATATATGGACGTGCCCAATATGTGCTATACTCAAAAAGGTTATGAGTAGTAGAAATCCCTCTTGGCTGGTAAGGCTTTTTCTTACGACCATTTTCCAACTGTCGGGATTCCGGCCAACGTGTATTTTGAATCCGGGGGTCCCGCAGACCATGGGAGAGACTCCTAGTCTATGACTCATAGCGTTTGGGGCCAGGGAGGTTATACATTTGAAAGCTATGGGTGACCGTCATGTTTTGGTGGAAAGTATCGCTCATGCCGACAGGCTTCCCGAAAGTTAGTAGGTAGATACACGGTTTAGGGTTTAGGGTTTAGGGCCAAGTCATTGTTTTTCTCGCAGGTTCCAGACCAGCTTGTATCATACTTAGGGACCTAAAAGGCTTCTAATACTCCCTTGCCTTTGTGCGGCTTACATTATGCACTCCCGACATAGACGCCATTGCGGTTCCCAGCTGATGTGTGGCCGCAGGGTCATGTGAATTCGGATGCCATTGGCCACTTATGCCAGGACTCTCCTGCTGTCCATCCCAGCACTGGTGGGCAACTGGATTCGTTGGGCAGCGTTGCCTTTAGTTTCTTTAGTTTCTGATTCGGCTGTTTCGAAATTCATCCTTTTGGTGGTCAAAAGGGGTTCATAAACATCATAATACTCCCAAAGTAAGGGAAGTTGGTGTCATTAAACAGGGAACTTTGCTTGGGTTTAGGGGTTTATATCGGGCTGTAAGAGAATGATTGCGACTGTCTTGTGACGTATATGGGGTTATAGGATGGGGGGCAGGGGGTCTAGGTTTAAGGTTTATGGGTGCTGAGGGGGGGCTACATATGTTAGTCAGGGCAAAATATATGTGCACACCTCGTTGGAGGTTCACCCCATAGCCCTACCACCTGCACCCACACAGTAGTGCCAGGGATTTGCGCAGTTCGTGGGGCTTCGCGGAACTTCTGCGGGGTTTATAAAACTTGTCGTGAATTTCATAGAAACGGTTTGCAGAGCCTTGTTTGGGCTCTTGGTTGCATCCTGTGGGCTCCAGCTACCTCTGTTAAGCTTTTGTGGTCAAGCAGCGGCTTACCCGAGGGAGTCCACTTACCGAGCGGAGTACAGACAATTTGCCACCATTTGTGAAGGATTGCGGTTTATCTACATACCTGGTTATTGCCAGGGTCCTAAACCCTAAACCGCGTGGCTCTTCATTGGTGTCAAGCGGATCGCAAGGTAATGTCGACTTAGTCAGTAGCTTCGTGGCCTCCCTTTGTTTGCGTTACAGTACTTTTAGCTAGTTGAGTTATGGTTGCAGCATTGTGCAAGTTACAGCACGTACCCCATGTCTCCGAGCGCATATACGTCTGCCCCACGTATAGGGTTTAGGGTTTAGCCCCATGTCCATATCAGCAGAAATGGCTATATGATTACGTTTCGACATGCCTCAAGGCCTCAACGGGGCAGTATTCCAGCGTTAGATCCACCAGTTCTAGGTTTAAGGTTTTTGACGGCTTGCTGCAAACCCCTTTCTGCTGGATCTAATACCGTAGACCCTTAACCCTAGGCCCTAAACCCTCAAACCTAGACCCTACAATCTAAACCCTGACCCACCCCTAGACCCTAAACCCTGGACCCTCATACCCTAAACCATGAACCCATATCTGCTGGATTTGGCACTGATTCCTGTCCTGTTGACTTGCTGCATCCAGGACTTGGTTGGCGGTCTGTAGGGGCTAGAGGAATATATTGAATATATGTATATATATATACATATATATATATATTATTTCCCCCAATTCCCTGCCAACCGCCAGTAAGTTAAAGCTTCAACCTTACCATCCAACGCGTAAACTATGAAAACGTGTAGAGTTTATGCTTGTCAAACGAACATTTGGGGATGGGTGTGTTTGTTGGCTGTAGTGCTTTCAAGTACGAATTGTCTCGCATAATTGTTCACAACTCCTCATAAGTTGTTAAGCCCACAACAAGACAAGACGTATGTAGGCTGAGAGATGTGTTTTTCTGCGGCTTGCGGCGCAAAGTCGCTGCCAAGGTAGCTGATGTTGGCCGCTGCTGTTGGCAGGGCTGTTCAGCGGCCTCGCCAACATCAACACGCTCGTGCCTCAGAAGTCCTGCGGTCAGGAAGGCACGACCCCACATGCGGTTTTAGGCTTAGGTGGTTTAGGGGTTCCTTAGCGTTTTGTAGATGAGAGGTTTTGGTGGTTTCTGGGGACCCTGTAGGATTTTTGAAGCTGCTCCTGGCCATAATTATATGATGGACAATGTCATGTGAGCTACTGTCAATACATAGTCTTGAAACCAAAAACCGGCCATGAAGGAAGCAGGAGTTTCGTAGGTCAGTTGAAAATTTCACGACTCAGAACCCATGTCTGTTACACATAGAAGAAAAACTGACTATATCTCAGAGTAGCCGCCGTAGACAGCTCAGCAGGGCTCGCGAAGAACTTTGCCGAAACATATTCAAGGATCAGTCACGGTAGGCTGAAACATAGCTAGGGTTTATGACAAACCTCCCGGCAGAATGTTCACGATGGTCTAGAATTCGGCCTGACAGGTCAAGCATGCCTGTTTTTTTTTTTTTGGTGTTTGTCGAGGCATTCCTGCATTTTGTTTCATGTGGCAGGCATTACGTACGAAGAAACCATTAGGGAGTGGATGGGCTTTTCAAAGTCATCCCTCATCACTCATCACGGACCCCTGAACCACAAATCCCATACCCCAAACTCTACACACTAAGCTCAACTCTGGGCACGTCCTCGGGATGATTAAATGCATCCCACATGGGAATATGCCAAAGATTCCTGCAACATAACTTTTGGGGGGCACCCCGGTACTTCTCGCCGAATCCCCATCTATGCCTGTGGTTCCCTGTGAGAAACTCCCCACTGTTTTAAAGGCTTCCAAAGGCCGGCAGGTATGTCGCATTGCTATACAGTCCTTATGCAGCAAGATTTTAGGAGGACCCCCCACCCTGTAGTAGTGGTATACCAGGAATATAAGAGGACCCTAATGTAATAATCCCTATTATCCCGTATATATACTATATAGTCACTATTTCAGGAGGGGGGTCCACCTACGCAAGATCCTAAGAAACCCTTGGAGACATGGATTGCCTCACGCAGGCTTTGAGAGAAGGAAGCCTCCAAAGCTCTGAGCCATGGGTTTTGGGTTTAGGGCCCAAAATGCCCTGAGCCCTAGACCTTGGGTACCCTGCAACAGTCTATATCAGGGATCTTATGAAGTGCTATATATAGCTATATCAGTAATATTATCCATCTGTTACAGAGTGGGGGCAGTGGAGGCAGTACCCAACCTAGACACCAGCTCCAAACCCTAACTTCTATACCCTAAACCTCTAAACCCTAAGCCCTGTTATTTGAGTGGTGCCTGGTGGGCTGTTCGATTGCCTTGATGTCTTTTAGTACCGGCAAGCAACATGAGCTTTCCAACAGTAGGGGTTTAGGGTTTACCCTTTGTTGTTCTTCGGTTTAGGGTTTAGGGCTTAGGGTTTGGGATTTCCCCTTTCGAACGGCGAAATATGTACCATAGTCCTTACTATAGATACCCCTCAAAAAGAAATCTAGATTTTGGGAACCCCCCAGATGTGTGAAGCATGTGAAATGGAAGCTATTACTTTGTTTTTTCATTTGCGGTTCAGGGCTTCAGGTAGGCATAGAGAAGAACACGGAAATTACTTTATCAAAAAAGCCTTAGGGTTAACGGTGTACTCTCTGGTGTGTAGTGCGGAATGGATGAAATGGTTGTAGGGACCGTAATTGGGGATCCAGTAGGGACTGCTGCATGGATCCATTCCTTCTTTCCCTGCTGAATACCAGGTAGTTTAGGGCTGTGCCAGAGTTGTCGCCGTTCTCCTGGTCATTTCATGTTCTCAAGGGCTTTCTTACAATCCTCTTGGACACTTAGCTGATAAACCACAAGCGATATGGCCCGCACGAAGCACTGGAAGTGGATGGAGCAGTGTCCGAACGGAAGCTGTAACCCATAAGTCCTACATGGGTGGTTGTCAAAATTATAGTCCCTTTTTGGATCCCTATTATACTACGGCACCTAATATTTAGGGTACCCAAAAAGGGACCAGAATTTTGACAATCACCCACATGACAGTTCTTAGGGGTTCGGGGTGAAGGGCTCAGGGTTTGATGGGTGAGGTTCAGGGTTTTGGGCTTATGTGCCTTAGGATCGCTAGCTGGCTTTTGAAACCGTCAACTTCCCCATGCTTCAGGCCCATACCCCAAAGCCTTGAAGCTTTAGCCACGCGGTTTATGGTTCAGGATTAGGGTTACTACGGATGCGCCTGCTGCCCGCCTTGTTTGTATAACCCTAACTAATGTGTTTAAAGCATAGCTAGGGATGGTGAAGTTTCCCATGACGCAAGGTCTTCTTCGCGGTCCTTTGTGCCATGGCTCTTGACGCTTCAGGTTCTTCTAGGATCATTTTGGAGTTTGGGGTTTCGGGTTCAACCCTAAACCCTAGACCATCCTAAACCCTAAACCATCCTAAACCCTAAACCATCCTAAACCCTAACTCCTAAACCCTAAACCCTAGACAGCAGGTTTGGGAGGTTACTTTGGAGTTTAGAGTTCAAGGCTCCTGTATGGTCCATAGGGCGAAGGGTCAAGGCCTAGGGCTTCGGGCTGTTCAGGGTTCAGGGTTTGGGTTTAGGGTTTAGGGGTTTAGGGGCTTAGAATCTACTGGACACCAGGTGCCCCTTATGAGATTTTAGGGGTGCCCTTGTAGTAAGGTGGTTAACGAGGCAGCTAGTGTAGGCTGCTGAAGTAGGTATCCGTACCCTAGTCTACGGAAAAGCGTACTCTCCTCCCCTACCAGCCAAAACGGCCTATCCCTCAAGCTCTGCTCAAGTTTTCCTTGCAGAGCACCTGACCCGTTTTAAGGAGTCTAGAATCTAGATCATATGGGAGCTTCTCAACATTGGGAGAATATTCGTTGTCAGGGGGGGATTTTATCATCAGGGTGAGGTAATTGGACCCCGAATCATGTCTATTCCTGCAAAAGCACCTAAACCAACACGATCACCCTTACATAGGAGTTACAATGTCCCCAATAGCCAGTATCCCTTACATAGTGGCTATAATGTCCCTAATAGTCAGTATCCCTTACATAGGGGCTATAACGTCCCTCATAGTCAGTATCCCTTACATAGGGGCTATAATGTCCCTAACAGTCAGTATCTAGGCTGCATTCAGGGCTGGTTGGAGGGTCCAGGTGGGGGAATGGACCAGTTTAGGGCTTAGGGTTTTAGGGTTCCCTGGGTTTGTGTGGTTCTGGGCTTTCGGACCATTTTAAGGAAGCTAGGTAACTGCATTGGGCCACAAATAAGATCAAGGCGCGCCTTTTAGGGGTACAACCCTGGAACCCTTTAGCCGCTGTTTAGGGTTTAGGGTTTAGGGTTTATGGTTTAAGGGTTTAGGGTTTAGGGTCTTTAGCCGGAATAGGGGCGCTTAAACCAGCGTCTGCGACATGCTAGAGATGGCTCAACCGAAGTGAGATAGGGCAGCTGCTCTACAGGACGCTTGGATTTGGCAGAAATTCGCAACCTGAGAGATCGATTCTTTTCAGAATGACTAAACCGTCTAAGCCCTGAACTTTGACCTTAACTGCGTAACCCCTTGGCAAGAGGACCCAGGGAGGTAATCGCGAGTTCCTTATCTGTGCTGTAGGTGTTTGGAGAAGAACCCGTCGTCTTCCATGCTGATCCTTGCATAGCTTCAGTCGAATGTGCCCAAAGCCCTCTTCGTTTATTGAGGCTCCTGCATTGCATGCTGCGATATCCTTTTTTAAGTCCTGTTAAAGGGACAGTTCACTTCGACAGGCGTCTGCGCTCCATTTTCCTAAGTAGCACAGGCGATGGCAGTCTGAACCAGGCCTTCGCGTTTAGGTTGCAGGGTTCAGGGTTTAGGGCTTTGATTTGGGGTCTTGGTTTTAGCACCTAACTCGAGACCTTGAACCCTAAATCTCAAACTGAAACCCTAAACCCTAATGTTTAGGGGTAGGACTCAAGGTTGGAGTTTCACGTGTAAGGTCGAGATGGGGTCCAGGGTGTAGAGTTCAGGGATTAGAAACCCTAACCCTAATCCCTAAAGCCTAAATGCTTAAGCCCAATCCCTGAACCCTAATCCCTAAAACCTACATAGGCCCTATAACCTGATCCCTAAACCTAAACCCTGCCCCAACCCGTATAAGCTCTAAACCCTGCGCATGTACAACTCTCAAGCCACCGCAACACAGCGACCTTGATCGTCTGCCCCAGACGACTAAAGTCGGAAAAGGAAGGTAATCCCCACCCTCAACCCTCTTTTTCATTCCTAGGCTCCAGAAGGCAGGGAAATCTCAAGCTGTAATCATTTGAGCTATAGTCTAAACTCCCTAAAGGGGGGTTATATAGAGGATTATATAGGGGCCTACTACAGGGGATATGAAGGGGGATACTAGGAGTTTAGACTATAGCTCATCTGAACCCTGTAGACTTAGAGGGATGGGCTTTGGGTTTAGGGTTGGTCCCTAAACAAGGAACCATCAAGAATATTAGTTTGTGTTCTAGGTCAAAGGGCTAAGCCCTAAACTCCGGTCCCTTGAGGAGCTTTGTGTTCAAGAAATACCGCTGTATAACCCCAAGGAAGTATTCAAGATGATACTTTCAACATATTGTATGCGGGTTATAGTGAGCCCTACACTTCTGAAGTTGCATATAACGCCAGTGTTTCGTAATATACCTGCCTAGATCCTAGGTGCATGCGCTGACCTGGGGGATCAATTTGGCTGTGCTGACCAATGCATCGCCGGCATGCCAGAAGAATTAGCAGGTCGTTTCTTGTGTTAATATAGACCCATGATTAATAAACCCCCTCCTGTTAATGGCCTTAGTTTTAGGATCCCCGATATAATCCGCATTATAGGGAGGGCGTTCATTAATCAGGGGTCTACATTCGCGCTTTTCGGGTTCAACGGCGGGTTTAGGGTTTTAGGGCTAAGGACTTGGAAAGACGATGGAGAAACACATGCAAACAAACATGGATAATGAAATTGAAGCTGGGCCATTGCAATTTGGGAGTAGTTGGTTTTGTCTGAGGGCTTTTCGATTTTGGATTTCAGGCCTCAGGGCTTTGAATGCTCGCCACAAGTTTGCCATTGCAGGTGTCCCATCCCAGCCCAATCAATGCCTGAGGCTGTAGGGAATTATCATTTAGGGCTTAGGGTTTCGGATGAACACCTTGCTTAGGTTCTAATTAAGGGTTAGGGGTTAGGGACACTTAGCCCTAAACCCATGTGCGCGACTTGGGTAGAAAAAAACCAAGCGATAGCTAAAGGATTTGCTACAGTTGCTCAGAACTCCAGCTTAGATAAAACACTAATGCTTCATAGTATGTAACTTAGGTAGGACACTAATGTTTCAACATCCATATATATATATGTATATACATATATATGTATATACATATATATATGTATATGAGAGAGATACCTTTAGGGTCTATTTGCTGCTTTGGCTTCCTATATACATATATATAGAGTTTACATAATTTACATAATTTAAACAATTAAATTCACAGCTTTAGAATTAAACTATTTAAATTATTTACGTTATTTGAATTATTTAAATTATTTAAACTATTTAAATAGTTTAATTCTAGGGCTACGAATTTTTATTTATTTAAAATATTTAAACTATTGTGAAAGAATTTATATGATATTCTCTGACTCGCATGAACCAAAATGTAATTCTTTTTACTATTAGAGAATCTTTGAATAATATGAAACCGTGCGCTATAAACTTCCAGCGAATAATCTGGGTGGCGTATTGTACATAAGGTTCTATTCGCCCTTACTTTTACAATAGCAAGTAAAATCCAAGGGCGTATTAACCCAAAAGGTAGCGGGCTCATATATATATATATGTATAAACCTGTTAGGGAAAGAATGTGTCAATAGATAGATGAATATGTATGTATATATACGCCCTGAGAAAGACAAGCCAAACCCAACTTCGACGTGCTTGCTTCACCTGCTTGGGGTGGAAAACTACCCACAGTCCTTGAAGAGGGCAAGAACTTAGACTTATGCCAAGGGTTTCGGGTATGGGGTTACCATGAACCTCCAAGTGACCAAATCTCAGACTTTCAAAGCTTGGATGCCATGAGCACGAACACGCTTAGGGCTTATGGTTGAATTTGGGGTCTAGGGCTTTTTCGAAGGGCGGTCGTCTGGAAGGGTTCCGTTCCCAGATTGCATCATGTCTACCTTGCTGGGTCGGCCCGGACCGTCAACCCTAAACCCTAGCTCCCCGGATTCCTGAAGCATACAGTCTTCTATAGTGGCCTCCAACATGTTTCTTAAAAAAGAATCTTGGTTATTTGAATTCGAATAAAAGCCAAAGGCATAATTTTAGGTGGGGTTCTGTGGCCGGTTTAGTCTTTCCGCATGGCAGATCCTGCAATTCGTCTACAACAAGACGAAGGCATCTAGAAAAGAGTTCCCGTGTGGATCTCAGAGTCGACTGCCATACTTTAGGGTTTAGGGTTTAGGGCTAATATTAAACACCCCCACCCCCTAATTTTAAACGCTTCCAGTATAATATAACATACCACATCGTGGGGGTATTTAATATTAAGGGGGATGGGGGGGGGTTGCTTTCAGTCCAGCTCCAGCGCACTAACAGTCCCAGGGGAGGGTACGGTACGGGCCCAGATACTCAGAATAATCGTTTTTTGGGGTTGTCGTATGTACGAGCGATATCGAGATTATGAGGGGATGATACTCTGAATTTAAATTTCTATTCCCTGTATCATGCGAAGGTTTCTGAAGCCCTTGATTGGAGGGGGTAAAATCAGGGGTCTACGTTAAGTGGGTCTTTTTGGAGGGATGGCTTTCTTCAGTGAGGAGAATCTCTTTCTGGCGTTTCTCAAAATTTCCCTATAGAATCCCTTGCAGGAACCTCCATGATCCCTGAGGGTCCATATTTTGTATAAGGTTATGCAAGCCTTACATGCTCTGTAGTACCCCGGCGCAGTGCAATTCCTGACGGCTTGCCGGAGGTGTAGGGGTTCCCTCCACTCCTTGGAGCCCTATGGTAACAGGTTTAGGGGTTATGGTTTAGGGCATATAGTCCCCCTTAAGTAGAGAGAATATGGCTTCGGGTATTTTATAATAAGATCCCCATATACACCATATTCTATCTACTTAAGGGGGATTATAGTTCTAGTTGTAACACAATCTAAGACCAGACTGGGGGGACGTAGGCCGCTTATAGTTGGGTTTGCAGCGCAAGGATGGTTATGCCACAATTCCCCATGGACCTCCAAGCCCACCTTAAAGCCCAAGCACCATTCAGTAAAGAGGGTCTCGGGTCTTTGCAGCTGCCCCTTGGGTTGAAGGTATAGGGCTTCAGGTAGGGTTTAGGGTTTAGGGTTTAAGGTTTGGGGTTTAGGGTCTTGGTCCATCGAAGATGATCGCCAGCCATTTCTCATGGTGGGATTTTGGTGTGCTTGACTTCTGGGGGTGAAGAAACGTCAGACAACATGGGACGATTTGTTCAAGCCTTATGGCCGTCGCTTGCACCTACATGTATACCGCCAAGGCCTGCCACTTCAGAATGCAAAATGTCCAAAGCTTGAAGCTGAAGGTTCTAGATGGCAAACGCCAGAAGCACTACTCTGGAGAGGGTTGAAACAAAGCCGGAGCGGATACCATACTGCTATGGCCAATAGAAAGACGGACGAATATCCTGAAAAGCTAACTTCGATAGGTTTTAGGTGAGGGGCTTGTGGCAGTGGATGGTTGGATCTAGACCGAAACCTCAAACTTCACTGCGCCTCGTACGTATATCAAAGGCAAACAATACTTCTGATATTACACATCCCCACTCCCAAAGCATCAAATGCGCACCCACTTGGTGTTGGCGTTTATCTAGGATGTTCACTACCACGGGGAAGCGGCCCAGTGGAGAGTCAAACCCTAAACCCTATCGAGCAGCCTCTCCTTCAAGTCTCAAGTGCCCCGCAAGAAGGACCTGACTGAACATTCCCAGTACAAGGTCAAAGGTATTCCATGATTAAGGTTTGGGGTTTGGGGGTTGGGGTTTAGGTTTTAGGGTCTCGGATTTAGGGTGTAGGGTTTAGGGTTTCTATCCTTGGGCTTAAACACGATGAGGGGAGGCCCAAACTTCAACTCTGAATTCCAATCTCTAAAGCTCAGCCGGCAGCTCTGAATCGCTCCATAGGTTTAAGGCTTTAGGGGTTCAGGCTTTAGGGTTTAGGGCCGTTATTCTGTAAACTTTATAAACCCCAAGCATGTAAATGCCGAACCTCACCCCTGTAGCCCAAACCTGGAGCATGCGTTTGCAAAGACTGCTATGGCAACCTTCAGCCTGTATGCCTCAACCCGTACCTTGGGTTTCGGCCCTGCTTAGGTTCGGACGCAAGTGGGGCCAGCGCCCTATCGGGGGAGGTAGTGCAGGAGGTAGGGTTCAGTGTTTGAGCATGGAGGTTTTTCAGGGTTTCGGGTGTAGAGCTTTGCGTTCTGCAGACTTCAGGTGGTTTGTTTTTTAAGGAATTTGATTTAAGTTACTGTATTGGGGAAACCTTATTATTTACTATATACACCCATTATGGTAACTTAATTTAAGTTCCTCAACAGCAACCCAGGTTCTTCAGAATTCAGGGCTAGTGGCGGTTAGCTTTAGGTTTTGGAGTTCGGGTCTGGGCACGGCTTTAAGGGATGGGGCTCGGAGTTAGTTCCAGGAAGGATGGAAGACAAAAAAAGGCTTCCTGGTGAAGATGCCGTCTTGGGGCTAGAATCGTTGTCTTTAAACGTGCAACGCCGTACATTATGTCTGGTCTTCTTAGTCTGCTTTCATTTTGAAAGTGTGGTATAAACCCAATTTAGGAAGTATAAAAAACAGGACCTTCATTATGGGTCGAAGGGGAATACAGGTATCAGCTCGTTGTGGGCAGATTTCAATTTGGGGAGTTCCGAATCCATTAAGAGGAAGAATGATGCGTCAGAGGGTATGCGGCAGTTTCCCTAAATAGGGGGCCGCCACATCAGTATAGACCCCCAAATGCTATGATTCTATGATCCTTACTATGGGCCCCCCGATGGTGCCCCTATGTGCAGGGGACCCTTTCGGAGAACTGCACGCAGGTGGTGCCTTCGACCGACTCAGCATTGTTTAGACAGCATGCATTGAAGCAAGATTGTTCTTTTTCTTCGTTGTTTAGTGTATAGGGTCTAAGGTTGCATTGTCTGGTATATAGTCAGACTTGTACAGGCTGGTGCTAAGCTACGTAAGGTCAATGCGGTGGCGCAGGACTCTATCGATCAAGCGTATGAGAATCACAGGGCTTCTATAGCAACTACGGAAAGGATCTGTGTGGACATGGGATTAGGGGTCACTCCGGATGCTGCGTTCCTAACACACCCCTGACTCCATCGAAGAAATACATCCCCATGTCCTAAGATTGATGAAACCTTAATCCGCGACCCTAACCCCTGAACCTTGAGGCCCCTTTTTCTGCATTTTGGCATCGCTCTTCTTGTGCATGGCGGACCTAACGCGACATCTCGTTGGGGTCCTTGGCAACCGTCTCTACTTAGAGGTTCAGGGTTTAGGTTTGCAAGCTGCCAGGTGCCATGATGTGTTCTGATTTTGCTCATATTTGTATAGTTTGCTTTGGGGCAGGGCGTGTTTTGTTTATGCGGCCAGTAGTGACAAGCGCTTGTGGGAAAATTACATTACACAGGACACAAGGAGCTGGGGTTGAGTCAGTTTTGGGTCGGGGCTATATATCAGGCGCCCCCCCAGGCGGGTCCGCAAATCACAAGATGTAAGGACGTCCTGGTTTTCGCTTTGGATAAAAGATCTATGCGCCCTTAGCCCCAAATCCTACACCCTCAGCTCTTTTGCTGCACTTGCTTTGAGGCAGGAGCGGCAGCGAGAAGGTGCAAGTAGGTTGCTGAAGCGCATAGTATCGAATAGTGTCATGTAATAAGGAAGAACATGGATGAATGCAAGCTTCGAAACTCCGTCAAGGCTTTCGGCATTTGATTTTCCATCATTCTGTTTTTTTTTGGCCGCCCCTCTTCCACGAGCCAGATAAGCCGTACATGAATATGTATATAGAGTTATATAGATATCCCTTTAACGCCAGTACCATGAAGCCCAAATCTTTAACCATGAGCACTAAACCCTTAACCCTACAACTTGAACCGTACACTCTAAGCGCCTAACCCTAAATCCCCATGAAGCTCAAGCTGCAAGGTGAATGACGCTTGGGGCACTGCTTGCGTGGAACTGCCCGACGGAGAGACCCTAGGCCGGCCGACGCACAGAGTTTATGGTTCAGGGTTTAGGGCTTAGGGTTTTGGGTTTAGGATTGAAGGTCTAGGATTTAGGGTTTAGGGTTTAGGGCTTGAGGGTTTCGGGCCTCCGACGGGCGAGTGCAAGTGCTACGACACCGGTTCAAATCGGTTAAGGCATAGGGTTTTAATTAGGATTTAGGGCTTAGGGCTTAGGCTTGCAGCCTTAAGGTTCCACCCTCTGAAAAGGATCCTTTTGAAGAGCCCTATAAGACCAGGTTGCATTTGTTTAAACCATATTGAAACAGGGAGCTTCAATCAACTCCAAACCGCGACCCACAGCTGTAGGGTTTCAAGTCAAACGTGTTAGCAATCGATGCGGCCGAATCTGCAAACCAGTGATACTCTTGCACCTCATTCTCGTAGGCCCCCCTGCATTAGGCAGTCAGACCCTGGACACCAGACCCATAAGCTATATGGACCACAGCATAATAGAGTTTTCCATGTCACGTTGCATCTCCGAACACATCACAACCTTCGCAGACCCTGTTCCCAAACCCATTAAGAATATGGACACTACCATCTAGGGGTTTAGGATGGTTTAGGCCTTAAGGTTTAGGGTTTAGGGTTTAGGGTTTAAGGGTTTAGGGTTTAGGGTTTAGGGTTGAGGGAATGAAAAAGAAATGGAAGTCTAAGCAGTAGTAGTATTGGGGTTTATAAGGACATTGAGTAGCTTTGGTAAAGACCTCACCCGACCTCTCCCGTACCCTAAAGCCCTCTTAATTACATAAACCTGATATACCCCTAAATGCCCCTACATACCCCATGTATGCCCTTAAAAACCGGTATATACCCCCTTAACCCCTAAACTCTAAACCCTAAGCCCCTAAACCTTCATGGACGCGCCAAGGTTGGAGATAAGTAGGAGCCATAGTCTAAACTCCTTAAGCGGGGTTACATAGGGTATTGTATAGGGTAATCTACGGCTATAGAGGATTGTATAGGGGACTATTGTAGGAGCCTTTAAGGGGGATATTAGGAGTTCAGATTGTGCCTCATAAGGCAAGGACAGCCTAGACTTTGTCGGCTTCGATGTCGCCGCATGTGGGAGTTAGGGTTTAGGCCTTAGGCTTTGGGGCTTAGGGTTCAGGGTTGTCAAAATTCCCTGTACATATTGGCATAGGCATCAAAAATGGACAAGGCATCAAAAAGAATTTTTTGATGCCTTAAGAAAAATTGACAAGCATCAAAAAGAA